>CM028133.1:1124800000-1125080000 GCA_016271365.2 Neoceratodus forsteri
CTAGGCGTAGGTATGTTTTGTTACGCCAGGCCCCAATTTTTTTTTGTTGCGGTTTTGCACCCCGATATGCACTTCCCTGGAGTTGAGAATCCTTCAGTAGAGGGGTGTGGGGATGCAGCCCCTCTCATAAAATACTAAAATCCAAGTCCTCAGTGCTGTTTTGCTGTGCGCCAGGGGGTACATCACCAAAATTTGTTTTCGGCAATGTACAGTCGCCCTAAAGGCGATCGCCGTTTGGCCGTCACCATTATGACATAGAACCAGGCTTTAGTGTTCACATTGTCCTATTATTGTTGGGGGCACAGAACTGTACATGGCACACAGATGGGGATATTTCTCTGACTGCACACTGGGCTTAAAAAAAAATAGCCAAGTGCTTAAAATGTAACTAGCCCTTCGGGCAACTGTGACAGAGCAGTGCACAAGTGGACATGACAGTAGGCAGCCAGTCACGCTGGGTGGCTACAAGCAGAGGCGTACCAACTGACTGACTGGTTCTACAATTGTTTCTTTTTTTTTTAAAATAGCGAAGTTCTTAAAATGCACCTAGCTCTTTGTGCAACAGTGACAGAGCAGTACACAAGTGAACGTGACAGCAGGCAGTCAGGCACTCTAGGTGGCAACAAGCAGAAGCGCACTACACTGACTGACTGGTCCTACACATTTTTTAAAGGAGAAATAGTCAAGTGCTTAAATGCAACTTGCCCTTTGAGCAGCTGTGACAGAGCAGTACTCATGGGGACATGACAGCAGGCAGCCAGGCATGGTAGGTGACAACAAGTAGATGTGTACTACACTGACTGACTGGGCCTACAATTTTTGTTTTCTAAGGAAAAATAGCCAAGTGTTTAAAATGCAACTAGCCCCCCAGGCAACTCGGTCAAGAAAGCAGTACGTAACTGGACATGACTAAGGCAGGAATAGTCATGGCAAGCTGAGGCATATAGCAGTCTTTTTCTTTCAGGTATTTTTTTTCAGTGCAGTTTAGCTCTAGTGCCCTTTCCCCAGCCCCAATGCCCAGTGCACTGCTGCCAGCCTGCCAGGCTCTGTTCTGCTCCTCTGTCTCTGTGATTTTGTAAGATAAAACACTACTAGTATTTTCTTTCAGGTATTTTTTTCAGTCCACTTTAGCAAACAAAGATGAATTGCTGACCTGAGCAGTAGCTGTAGCTGTAAGCATGACTGCCAATCTGTTCTCTCTCTCTCTCTCTCTCTCTGCCTCTCTCTTGCTGTCTCTCTCTCTCCCTCTCTCTCTCTCTCTCACTCAGTCTCTCCTCATGTTATTTTCTGTGCTTTGTTGCATAACTGTTTAGACTCACCTGGTCCACCCTTCAGTAGCCAGCCAGCAGACAATAAGCTTCCTCACCTCTATTCTGAACTTCCCTAACAGGCAGCAGATATACCCCATGATAGTCTTCACACTGTAATAGCGTCAAATGATTAGTACTTGCAAACTGCTTGCAAACTGACAGGCAGTCACTGCTTCTTCTGCCAATTGCTCACTGCCACTACCTAGTTCTGCCTCCTGGAGTCAGCATCACAGCCTTGTGCCGTCCCTTTTCTCCAGTCCCCACCCCAACCCCCACCCCACTCCCAGTATGCCACCAACAGATGTGGCTGCATGAACGATGCTGGTGCCAAAATGCCAAGTCCTTCTCTTCCTCTCCTCCACCTGTCCCCAGCCCTCATGCACACTAGTGTGCCATGCACCTGCCCAGACCATCTCAACCCCCTCACTCTGAAAATCAGGTGTGCACACCTAGCCAACTGCATTAGTGCTCTGAGCGAGCAGCTCAACTCCATTCCTCCGATCATGATGTGAGCAAGTCAGGTCACATGACGGTCGGGCAAAAGATGTGGCAAGCCCATAGTGCCCTGTTTCTCTTCCTGGCTGCCTGCAGGTGCCATTCCTGGGGTTTGGGGGGAGTTAAGGGCCAATAAATGGCCAGTTGGCAAACTTGGTGCAGCAGGCAGGTCAAAGCAGGTCGGACTAGCTGTGACCCTATTCTGGCCCGCAACATTAGGCTGGGCAATAACCAGCTGGCCTGAATATTCAACCAGGCCCACTGCACAGCCATATTGTATACAGACAGCCCATATTTTGGTTAAAGCATGTAGACGGAGAACAGTCAGATCAATGATAGCATTCACAATGACTGTACAATAATCCAGTAAATAAGACTTTGAATTGTGAAGCAGATAAAATGCAAGTCAATTAAGTCAATTTTTGCAAAGCCATGCTGTGTGCTGGAGAACAGCCCATTACTATCCAAGTGCTGAAACCCCACGTAGTTTATAATTGACTCAACCACTGTGCCATGCACCAAGGTAAGACGCACAGGTCTGTAGTAACATAGGTCTGACCATGCTTCTATCCTGAAAATAGAGATAACGTTGACTGTTTTCCAGTTCTCTAGTATTATCTCTGTCTGTAAGGACCCCTGAAAGGTATCAGAAATGCACCCAGCCAGAACCCCTCTTAACTCTTCTATTATTCTCAAGTGGATATCACTTGGACCCTAGGATTTTTTCCTGGATAAACTCACACTACATATTTAACTAATAATTCTGGCAGGATCAGCACTGCCCCTTATTCTACCAGCATCTTTCCTATAACTTCCACCAGCTGGCCAGGTCTCCTGACTATCTGGCTAAATACGTGACACAAAGTAGTTAGTGCCAGCAGAAAGTATCATTATGCACTCAAGATTCAGAGACAGAAATGAGTTGCTTTAAATAAAGGCTCAGTTTGTTGAAAGTGTGCAAATGATGTATAAGAAAAAGCAGCTTACATACACTCCAGCCAGAGAGCTGATGTCAGCCAGACTGTTTGCCCCAACGCTTCACCTCACAGTCCAAGGTTTCAGCAGGGGGTGCTACTGGATACTGATAGAGCTCTTTAAAGAGCATTTTAATTCATGTGCAAATGTTTCAATTATATTCTTAATCAGCTGTACCTTGTGGACTAAGCACAATTATGCTATCATTAATCAAGAGATCAAAAGCGATCCACTAAAAATGCAATTAAACAGTGATTAAACTTACAATAAAGTGAAAAGTACAATAAAAAACAATAAGCGTTACAAAATACTGACAGAGTACATAATTTTAATCCTCGTGTAAGCCCCTTCCTAGCTTAGTAGTAGCCAACTACACTCGTTTCCAGGAAGGGAGCCCACAAACCAAAAATCCACTTAGTTGACCTCCCAGACCTGTGGAAACCTCATGGATGCTTGGACATCTTTGGAACCGCTGTATGCTGCAGACTAACTGGTTAGCAGGCAAATACTTTGTTTCTAGCAACTGCATGTCAAAATCATGTGTAAAGTCCAAACATAACCCATTTTAATGACAGTAAAAGCGCGTGAGCATATTATTACAGGAAAAAGCATCAATCCCAGCTGGGAATGTTTCAGGCAATGAATATCCCACAAGGGGGAATGTCTCTTAGCAAATAGCATCATTCCACAAGGAAGGTACTTTGTTAGGGCACTGGCCCTTTAATCATCATTTTTAGAATTCCAGCAGGCTGTATACAGCCCTGGGGCACAAGGAAATTGAATATGGTTGTGGCTTTCATACCCAAATTACTAGACAGGACAAGCACAAAGAAGATTTAAACAGACCCAGTGTGTAGGATTTGAATAGCACTAGTAATGAAATAGGGATAAAGCTATGGGGCATATTAATTCGAAGCTTACCTGGGGATTCCGTCCTTTCAACCTCACCTAGACCCGGTACCCTCTTCATCGGTAACTCCCAAGAGAAGCTCCATGGTAGCCAAAACTAGGCTCCCAAATGTCCGCTACCCCGTCGAATTACGACAGCCAAATCAGGGATCCTTGAGCCTACATAATCCCCACCAAATTCCATGGTTCAGTCCCAGCTACTCAAGGACCTGTGTGGTTCACCACATAATTTAGAAGGATTCAGAAGGGCATTTCTCTCTGGGGGACTGCAGCTTCTGTGAGTTCTGTTACCTCACCCTGCACTCCACAGGACCCCATAGAGCAAAGGATCCTAGGCCAAATACAGGGCCCCCCCACGCTACCCAACAGGGGGAGGCACCACAATATCGCAGTTTCTTCTCAAAGCTCAGAACAATTATCGGCTCCACCCGAGTTTGCACCGGCACTCTGGACAGGGCCATATTCATTGCCCCTCTTAAACTTGGCAGTGCCAAGGGGCTAAAATACAACTGTGCCTATGTCAATGAGGGGGCCTTCTTGTGAATACTGGCACAGCAGCATTTTCAAAGATTGACAGCAATGATAAATACCTCCCACCCAAGCGGTGCTGTTTACTGCCACAGAAAACCACCTCTTATCCAGGCATTAAGCCTGCACTCCCACCCACCTGAAAGCAGGGTGGCTGTATTGGAGCCACCTGGTCTAGTGGTTCTCCCACCCTGATTGCCCAGTACATAACTCATCAGTAAATCCCTGGTGATCCAGTGGCTCTCCCAACCCCCGATCATTCCATACATAACTCATCAGTAAATCCCTGGTGGGGATTAAAAATAAATAAAGGTGTAAATGTTTACCTGCCCTAGGTTTTTCTTGATATGGTGTAGAACATCAAATTTCGAGAGTCACATGATGCATCTGTGTGGGTAGGACACTCCTCGGCTCAGAAAAATGTATAAATACTAACATGTCAGGGCAGAGACATCACAAATTGCAGAGCAACCTGTTTTCGAAAGACCTCCTGAACCCTATCTGTTATTTCCAGCTCGACTACTTCACCGGAGCTCGAATTTCTTGATGGAGGCCGAGATGCGGACTGCGGGTCCGACACACACCCTGCCATCCATGCCAGAAAAAAACAAGGCCGCAAAGAAAACAAAAATGGAATTGGCAGTCAGCGTTAAAACTATCTCGGCCCCTACCCCATTAACAGAGGAGAAATTCTTGCTGAATCTTTCCCCCATAAAAGGAGTTCTCTTGAGCATAACAAATCAGCTTGCTGCCCTTCAACAAACCTCTGAGACTTTGTCCCACAGAGTGGGAGATGTGGAGGTGACAACTAGCTCTCTGGAAGACTGGAGAGCTCACCAGAAAGCTGACGCAGTGGCCACTCGCAGGAAAGTCACCGGGCTAGAAGAAACGATAGAGGATCTGGACAAAATAATCTGCTCTTAATTGGGCTGCCGGAGGGCTCAGAAGGTCATAACCCGGTCATGTTCATGCAGAAATTCTGTGAAAAAATAGCAGGCTCTTCACCTAACGGCCCTGGGTGCATTATTGAATGGGCACATAGGGCGCTGAGACCCACCCCTCCATCGAACTCGCCACCTCGCCCCATAATATTTAAACTATTAAATTTTCTGGATGAAGTCCACATCTTGGCCAAATTGAGGGATGCAAAGGAGTTACTTTGGGAGGGTAACAAACTTAGGCTGAACCAGGACCTTCCATGCTCAGTATGGTTGAAAAGAGCTGAATTCAACCCAATAGTCTCTAAACTATTAGCAGCAGGGATTCGTTTCAAGATGCTATACCTGGCCAGACTGCAAGTCACTCACCAGGGATCGATGAAAACTTTGAATCAGCGGACCAGGCCAAACGAGAACTCCCTAACATGTTCCCCGATCTGTTCCAGGCTCCAAAATGACTTTCCCTCCTACACAATTTGAGGGGGGCTCTAAATCTTTTGTGAACTCTTAAAGTTTTCAGGAATCTGAGGGACATTAACCGAACTGTGAACTTATAAATAGGACTCTGTACTTCCTCAAACCCAGGGAATTGGCATTAACTAGCTTTGCGCATCCTGAACAATGCTAAATCTCTAAGACATTTGTAGAGCCCCTTGCAGAGGCTTAACTGCAAAAGATAACATGAGCAGATTGGTCGTGGGCTTTCTTTCTTCATAACAGGGGGTGCAATCATTGGTGCATTGGCTGTGATGAGTGGAGCCTTCTGTGAGGAGACCGAGATACCAACTTCTAGGGAATTTATATATATATACAGTCAATTAAAGAAGCATTTGTTGGCCTAGCCAATATCTTAAGTGAGATTGGATTACGTTTTGTGATATCTGAGATTCTACCAGTACCTAGGGCTAACTTTAGCTTTACTTCCAAAATAAAACATATTAATTGCTGGCTTAGAGCATGGTGTCTTAAACAAGAAATAAAATGCCCACTTATCTGGAACAGTTTGATAACAATAAAGGTTTTATGCTAAGGATGGTCTACACTTGAATAGAGAGGGAAATGAACCTGGGTCAAAAATTAACTCATGTATAGATTATTTTTATGCAAAACTCGGACTGATAATAAAAGGTTAACAGATAATGCACAGTTGATACATGAACCTACATCTTGTAGGTACAGTAAAGAACTAAACATCAATATGAATATCCTTCTATTAAATGCTAGGAGTTTATGTAATAAATTGGATGAACTTCAGGTAGTTTTACTTAATGAAAATATTGACATCTGTGGTGTCCAGAAACTTGGTTTGGTGATGGACAGTGGGGCCATAATATCAATGGATACACATTATTTAATAAAATCGAATATACTCAAAGGGGGGGTGTGGCACTTTATGTCAGGGATAATTTGTCTTGTTCTGAAGTTGTTTTGATAATTTACCACCTATGGGATTTGAAATAATTTGGATCCAACTTATCAATAAACAAATTTCACTAACCATAGGGTTATGTTATAGACCTCCATCAATGAACACTGCAAACAATGATAATATGTGTCATTACTTGGAGAATCTTGTTTTTAAGTCAGATGTCATTCTTATGGGTGACTTCAATCACCCTGAATAAACTGGGAAACAGTTAAAGGATCCAATAACCAGGAGAACAGATTTATTAGTGCTATGTCACACCTAGGTTTAGATCAACAGGTAGGATCACCAACTAGAAAAGAAAACATTTTGGATTTAATTTTCACAAATATTAAAGGAGATAATGATTTGGTTAGTTTCATGGCTCCTTTGGGAAATAGTGACCATCAGATAGTTAAATGGTCATTTAATTTCCGTGTTAACAAATCTTGTGGCAAAACTAATTTTAAAGATTTCAATAGAGCGAACTATCAGGCAATAAAGGAATATTTATCAAATTGGAACTGGGAACTCGACTTAACTGAGCAACCTATAGAGTATATTTGGTTAAGAATTAAAGAAGAAATTCAACATTGTATTACTAATTGGGTACCAACAAGAGTTAAATATATTGGATTTAAAAGGTCTCCACCTTGGTTCACTAAGGAAATCAAAACCTTGGTCTCAGCAAAAAGAAAGTGTATAATAGATATAAAAATAATAATGAGACAAACTGGTCTAAATTTATAATAAAATCCAAAAAGGTAAAATATGCAATTAGAGAGACTAAACGAGTTTTTGAAAAGAATCTAGTTGATATACATCAAGACAAAAAAGTTTTTAATTACATTGGTTCCTAAAAATTCACCCACCTTAGTAGGACCATTGATTATTAATAATGTGGATGTCAATGATGAACAGGTTATAGCTAATGAATTTAATAAGTACTTTGGTAGTATATTTAAAAAAAGTGATTTTTTGTGTTCTGAACCACCTAATTCAGACCCTGAGATCGTATTTAGCTGGCTGAAACCTTTACCTATTAGATTCTCTAAACCATCTGTATCATGTGGTCCGGATGATATTCCTGCTATTTTTCTAAAAAACTATCACATGAAATAGCAGGTGCTCTCACCTATTTATTTAATGTGTCAATAAAGATGGGTTTAGTACCTAATGATTGGTGTGATGCTAGAGTTATTCCGATACATAAATCTGGATCTAAGAAGGAGTTAAACAACTATCGACCTATAAGTTTGACCTCATCCGTATGTAAAATTATAGAGCGGCTAATCCTAAAAAGAATTGGTAGTCATATTTGGCTAATGGCCTGACTGATATATTCCAACATGGTTTCCAGGTTGGAAGGTCATGTCAGACCAATCTGCTTGATTTCTTTGAACCAGTCAGTGAGGCTCTGGATCTTGGGTTGCCGGTTGACGTTATTTATCTAGACTTTATGAAGTCTTTGATTCTGTTTCACACGATATATTATATAAGTGTCTAGTTAGTTTGGAACTTAATAATTATTTGATAATATGGATAATGCAATGGCTGTCAAATAGAAAACAGCAAGTATGCTTGAGGGGTTTTGTTTCCCCATGGATACCAGTTACTAGTGGAGTTCCTCAGGGATCAGTTCTGGGGCCTGTGTTATTTAATATACTCATAACAGGAATGAAAATAAATCATGGTAACTGGTTAATTAAATATGCAGACGATGCCAAACTTGGAGGAATTGTTAACAACCCAATAGCTATATCAGAATTACAGGATAATCTAAATATTATTTCCGAATGGGTTAGTAAACACAAGTTGGAATTTAATATTGGTAAGTGTAAGGTTATGCACTTTGGATATAACAATAAGTGTGCAAAATATTACATAGACAAACAGGCCTTAAGCGTTATTACCACTGCAAAAGATCTTGGTGTTGTTATTAATAACAGATTAAAATTTACTGAACACTTAAACTACGTTATTAAAAAAATGTTCTAGACTCAGTAATTGTATCTTTAGGAACATCAAAAGCAGAGAGCCATCGATTATGGTCCCCCTTTATACCAGTATTATAAGAACTAATTTTGATTATTGTTCTTCGTTTTGTGCCCCTACACAGAGGAGTGATATAATATCCAGCGAGAAGGTGCAAAAAAGGTTTACTAAGAATATCATAGGAATGGGAAGATTGCTTTATGAAGATAGACTTAGACAACTTAATTTGTACAGTATGGAATACTGATCATTATGTGGGGATCTTTGTTTGTTATACAAAGCCTCCGGATGAATACTTGTTTAATACTCTTCACTTGAAATGGAATACTACTACTGTTTCTACTTGTCTTCATAATTTAAAATTATTCTTACCAATCAATCGCCGACCAAACGATCACATTTTTTACACAGCGAATAGTTCCTATCTGGAACTCACTCCCTTATGAGTTGGTGAATTGTGTAAGTCTGTCTCATTTTAAATCACATCTAGACATATTTATGAATGATTCTAAATTTCGTACCCACCTAGCCTAGGTGGCATGATCTAAATGGGCTTGTCCCTCGATCGTGTAACTTACCTATGAACCTATGAACCTATATATACACACACACACACACACACACACACACACACCGGATTTCCCCGTTTTCACGATGGAGGAACAGAGGTAGGTTCTGTAGTCCTGTTTCATACTGGGGCGGGGGCGAATGCAGGAGAGGGCGATGGGCTTCCCCTAATGCGCCCGTATTGGGGGACTCAGGACACCTAGGCCATGGCAGTAGTAAGTGACCACCAGATATCCACCAGGCCTACTACTGACCCAGTTCCCCTTTTTTTTGGCTTACATGCTAGTAGCTACATAACCGAATGGGTCTTAGAGGTGGTAGGTTACTACCTGCACTTCAGATGTGACTGGCAAGGGTGACATGTGGTGCCCCTCTTGGCAGAGTCCTTGAGCCAAGTTGACCTGTACCCAGAGTGGAAGGATGGGAGGTGGGGCTTTCTGCCTCCCCCCCTCATTATTGGGATCGTACACCAACCTTACTGGCCAGTAACATGAAGGTGCAGGCTGGGGGCATTTTGCCAAACTGTGAGAAGGTTTTATCTCTTTACTGATATGGCACCCCAGAACTGTCCTCCTCTAGCGATGGGGGAAACTTGGAGTCCTTTCTGTTCCACCACGGGGTTTGGATATGGAGGTAGTTGGGCGAGAATAGAGAGGTTGCCCATTTGAGTCCCTGTGGGAGTGGGGGAGTGCATTGCTGGACCTGGGGTGCCTGTGCTTCATATGGTCAGGACACATAGTGTTTACCTCCATCCGGAATTTGCGGGAGGAAGGGGGAATTGTGAAGCAGTGTATCACTTTTCTTCCTGGTTTCCTTGCACAAGGTTTCCGTTCTAACACAAATGTCTAGGAGCAAGTACAATCTGTTGACTGTCTGGCCTGCTAAATCCCCTTTGGGGTCATATTTGATTTTTTGAACAGCTGGGGGAGGATACAGAGGGTATAGGCACAACTAGGTTTGAGTGCTCATGTAAGATGTTCATAGTTTTATATACCTGACCTGTTAAGAATATAGGGCAAACTGAGCCAAGGAGGGGCAAGGGTGTGCCCGTTTAGAGGAGACGCTTCATCATGGGCAGAGGGATGAAGAAGCTACAGTCTGTAAGCTGGGGGTTAAGATATTTGTATATAGTTTGAATGGGAGGGAAGGAGGGAGGGTGTGGGGGTGAGAAACTTGGTCATGGACACCAGCTGATGTCAGATCTTCCACTTTGGAGCTTTTGTGGGATGGGGGGGCAGAGTTGAGGGGGAATGGATGTGGGGGGGGATTGGAGCACCCTTGGATATGACAGGCAGACAGATGGAGATCCGAACAACACAAGTCTTATGGAGTGATCATGGAGACTATATATCAATTTATATCCCGGAACGTAAAGCGGGCAAATGATAAACGTAAATGGTACATGATTCTATGCCATCTTACAAAGTACCAACCAGATGTGGTCTTCTTAAAAGAGACCCACCTTAAACACGAGGATATACACCATTTCCATAGAGAATGGGTGGGTCAGGCTTATGGGGTGGGGTCCAGTAATAAAAGAGGAGGCGTGGGGATCTTAATTCGCAGAGGCACTCCCTTTCAGTTGAACAGGGAGTACCATAATCTGGAGGGTCGCTTCCGCCTTCTACAAGGGCAAGTGGGCCTAACTGACATTCTCTTGGGTGGGGTTTATGGTTCAAATTCAGACTCCCAAGGGTTCTTTTCAAAGCTTCTGACTCAGTTATTAGCTCATTTGCATGTCCCCATCATTCTGGGTGGAGACTGGAATCTGGTTTGTCACATGAATATGGACAGATCGGGGTTGTACCGTAGAGGTATTTCACCGGCACAGCGGGGGCTCAGAGAGCTTTTGGATTCACTAGATTTGGGGGATCCCTAGTGCATCCTCCACCCAAATGAAAAACAATACACCTTTTTCTCTCCTCTGCACAGTTTGTACTCATGTATTGATTACTTCTTGATTACCACCTCGAACCTCCCAGGTCTTGTGGCATGCAATATTTTGCCTACCATGATCTCCGACCATGCGCCAATCTATATGGAGCATTCCTTATGGGGGGTTGGAAGATAGGATAGGTCCTGGTGTTTTAACTCTGTGCATCTAAGAGATACACAGTTTGTTAAAATCTTCATAGGTTATCCAAACCTTCTTTCGAGAAAATGACAGCACTTTTTCATCTTTAGATATTTTGTGGGGAGCAGTGAAACGCATGGTATGAGGAGAGTGCATTAGGTTTGCTTCAAAGATTAAGAAGCAAAAAGCAGAACAAACCAGACAACCACTAGCCAAAATCTGGGACCTGAAATACTCTTTATCAGCCTCAGCTGATCAGGATAGCCGGACTCGGCTACATGTACTCAGGGCCCAATATTGTGGACTCCGGGCAGACCAGGCCTACCTAGCCTTGCAGAGAGTCAAGTTCCAGTATCTGGAGTCGGGTGAGAAAGCAAACAGGCTCCTAACCCTGAGGCTTAAACAACTAGAAGCTCAAGGTATGATCCAGAACCTCCAACCCCAGGGGGAGCCCCCCCCTTACACACCCTTGAGACCGCGGAGGCTTTCAGACAATTTTATAAAGCCCTTTATACACCAGAAGAAGAAGACAGAACCCCAGGAGCAGACCCTGTAGACAGCTTTTTAGACTCAGTCACATTGCCCACTCTTACCAAGCCCCAACAGGAACTGTTACAAGCCCCCATTTCCCTGCATGAAGTGAGGCGAGTGATAGAGCAAATGACTAAGAAAAAGACTCCAGGCCCGGATGGGTTCAACAACTCTTTTTATGCCACCTTTATAGATGACCTGGCCCCAGTCCTCACATGGTTATTCAACTACTTACGCTTGTCAGGCCTGTCGGATTGCTCATTCACTCAAGCTTGGATCAGTGTTATCCTGAAACCTGGTAAATCACCCTTGGTACCGGGCAACTACTATCCTATCTCACTTCTTAACTCTGATTTGAAAATCCTTGCCAAAATCTTAGCTAATCATCTTTTACAAGTATGACATGGCCTTATTAGCCCTACCCAAGTAGGATTTGTAGCAGGAAGGTTGTCCTCGGATCATATGCGCAAGGTCCTCCACCTTATCTCAGTCGCAGGAGAGAGGAAAACACCATTGGTTCTAGTCTCTCTTGACATGAAAAAAGTATCTGACCATGTTTCCTGGCCATTTTTGTTTGCTACAGTGTGCAGATTTGGCTTTTCTTCATAGTTCTGTGACTGGCTTAAGGTTCTCTATCATTAACCTATGGCCAGAGTTTGTTGTAACGGAGTATTTTCCACCCCTTTCCCACTGGCCGGAGGAACCAGGCAAGGTTGCCCTCTTTCTCCATTTCTTTTTAATCTTTACCTGGAACCCCTTATCTGCTCCTTTCAAAATTGTCAAGAAATTCAGGGCATCCAGGTAGGCAAAAATAGTTATCTGCTGTCGGCCTACGCCGATGATTTATTACTGCATCTGGAAAAACCCCAAACTTCTATTCCGGCAGCTGTGGAAATTATAGACAAATTTTCTAAAGTAGCAGGATATAAGCTAAATCTGGATAAATCTAAAATCATGCCTCTGAAACCACACTTCCAGAAACACTGGATTGTGAATCTAGGTCTTGCTTGGGAACCCAAAGCTCTCACATATTTAGGGATCAAAATCTCTCATTCTCTCTCTCGAGTCTGTTTAACTCATTCTATCCTATTGTCACTTAGAACGTTCAGGTGCCCTCTGCCTGCTGCTAGAACACCTGTGTGCCTGAAGGGGTTCCAGACCTGCAGCATTCCTACAAACACACTGTGCTTAAACCTACACATCTTAAAAACTATACATCCAATTTTAAAACTGTAAAAAAAAAAAAGGTTTTTCAGGACAAAAGTTTTGAAAATGAGTGAGGTTTGGTAATGTCTATTTAACTGGATTTAATGTTGTGTAAGGTTGTTTCATATTTAATAAATTTGATGATTTTATCTAAATATAATTATGCTCTGTTTAATTAGTCATGCAAAATATTAAATTTCTGTAAAATTGTTGATTAAAATTGTTAAAAATATACAATAAACATCTGTAACTGTCTAAATATAAATTTTGCAAGTTTTTTACAATTTTTTTTAGTCAGAAATCAATATCTGACTCTCTTGTTATTACAGTTTGAGTTTTTTGTTCCACTCCACTGGTTGGAATTTTTGCAGTGCTCAATTCTTCCTACCCACTAATTTTAGTTTATGAATCTGATTATCAATTTTTTTGTTTTTCCCCTAGTTTAGTAAGAACATATTTACACATTACCTTAGAAGGACATATCAGGAAGTGATGCAGGAAGGACGTGCTTTGTGAGGTCAAGTGATGTAAATAGGAAGAACACCTCCAGTGTAGGTCAGTGAGCTGACACAGGGAATGGAGACATTTGTTAGTGCTGGAGGTCTCTCTATGATTAATTGCATATGTGCTATAGTTAAAATGTATAATTTCATTGAAATAAACTATTTTATTTTATTTTTGCAATAAAATCCCATGATAAGTATAGGAAACTGTATTTTATTTGTGCTGTTTGCTTTATCGTGCTGTAAATGAAGCATGATGTTGTTCATGTAAAGGTTCACAGTCGTTCAGTAAACAGCATGTTACATAAATCTGTGTATTATTTAATTTCCTGGCATAGTTTATTTTTGGGGGGTTGTATTATGGGATGGTTTAGGGTGAGGGAATGACTGTATGGTGAAGCACTGTGTGTTAGTGGCTGGGGGGGGGGGTCCTGCATTCATAATACAGGCTCAGATGCACTTCATATGTTCTGGGGAAATGAGAGGGGCTGTATGCATCTAATAATGGTGCTAACAGACACTGTAGATGCATTATGGGTATACATATAGGATGATGAAATTACTGAAAATGCACTGGCAATTTGGGGTATACTGTGTCATGGGGAAGGGGGTGGGTGTGCCTGTACCAAGGAATGATGCTCATAGGCACTGCAGTCATTTTGCATCATGAATTGGCACCTGCCCTTGGGGTATACTCAGTTGTAGGGAAGCAGGTGGGGCTGCCTGCACCTGGTAATGGTGTCCATATGCCATGTAGAAACATTGTGGGTACACATACATGGTGATGACATGGGCACCTGTAAAGGTTGTGTACTATGTGCTGTGTCACATGGTTTGCCTGCATACACATGTGATATGTTGCAGCACTCAGTATGGTGCACTGTGTGGGTAGGAAGGAGTGTGAGTATGCCTGCACCATGGGGTGATGCTCATTGGTGCACGTGTGTACTGTGTGCTATGTTTCATTTGAATGGACTGTATAAGTCATACACTGGCACTGAACACATCACAGTGTATCAGAGGTAAGGGATGGTTTGAAGCATTATGAGCACAAGGGACTAAAGTGGTTGTGGAGTGATTTGAATGTGAATAGAACATTAAAGTGCATCTGAGGGTAGTGTTGGAATGAATCTTGATGTGCACAATGGACTACACCATGGTGATTGAGGAGGGATCCATATCAGTAATGCACATCACAGAGTGACAGAGATAAAGGCTGGTCTGAAGACTGATGAACAGATGGACTAAATTGGTGACTGTGGTGGGATATGAACCTGAACAGCACTTTACAGTGCAGTAGAGGTTGGGGCTGGACTGACACCAGATCAGTCAATGGACAACATCATTGGCTGTGGAGGGATCTGAACCCGAAATGCACTTCACTGTTCACCACAGTTTGGAGCATGATGGATGCATGATAGGGAGATAGATTTTACAAGTGTCTGTGGAGGGATTTGAGCCAGAGATTTTACAAGTGGCTGTGGAGGGATTTGAGCCTGAAGAATACTTTACAGTGCATCAGAGATTGGGGCTGAACTGATGTCATATGAATTGATGGGCTACACCAGAGGATGTGGAGGGTTTTGAACATCAAATGCACTTCACAGTGCATTATGGGATTGGTCTGGACTGATACATGGTAAGTCAATGGACAACACCATCAGCTGTGGAGAGATCTGAACCTGAAATGCACTTCACTGTTCACTACAGTTTGGGGCTTGACTGACACATGATAAGGAGACAGATCTTACAAGTGGCTGTGGAGGGATTTGAACCTGAAGAATACTTTACAGTGCATCACAGATTGGGGCTGAACTGATGTCATATGAATTGATGGACAACACCAGTGGATGTGGAGGGTTTTGAACATGAAATGCACTTTACAGTGCATTATGGGATTGGTCAGGACTGATGCATGGTAAGTCGATAGACAACACCATCAGTTGAGGAGGGATCTGAACCTGAAATGCACTTCACTATTCACTACAATTTGGGGCTCGACTGATGCATGGTAAGGAGCTAGATCTTACAAGTGGCTGTGGAGGGGATTTTAACCTGAAGAACACTTTACAGTGCATCAGAGGGTGAGTCTGGACTGACGTCATATGAATCGATGGACAATACCAGTGGCTGTGGAGGGATTCAAAACTGATTTGGCCTTTACAGTGTATCAGAGATTGGGGCTGGACTGATGCCAGATAAGTTGAAGGCAACACCATTATTTTTTCATTTTAAACAATCAGCAACTGTGTATTAGGGGAGAAAACTCAAGTGCAGAGCATGAGACGAACATGCTACTGACCCTAACCCACTTATCATCCATAACGCAGTGAGCAACATGCCACACAGATTTTAACATAGCCATAATCCGAACATAAACTCTTTAAAAAGTAACAAAGGGTGCTGAATTCATGTGACCGCATCTAATACATGCACAAGAAACACTCTTTCCTATCAGGAATGCCAGCTGGATCCATAAGATGTGATCACACAGGATGACCAGAAATTATCCCCAAATGAACAAAGTAACAACTATGAAAACTTTTATCGTAAATAAAAATAAAAACAAATAAAGTAAATACAGATTACAAATCGAGGTTTTGGCATCGAAATGAAGTGAGTATTTTAGGATAAGAGCAGCACCTCCATCTTGAATCTAAGTTTCCAGTCACCATGCTCTTCCTGCACCAGTGTGCACTCTGACTGGTTAATGGAAATAGTGACGTGTACAATAAGCATAGAGCAAGCATGACAACAGTGAGAATCAATATGACCAAATGGCGACGCACTACAGGGCTAGGGCAGGTGCAGGTGAGGGCTGTGAACCCTAACTGAAACATCAAAAAAAAAAAAATCACTGTACACTCCAGAGCCCAGTGAGACACTTTCCCTCCAGTGATGGCTGTAAAAAAATACGAGTCCTTGCTTGAATGCTAAATAAGGATTTAGTGTAACATTTCAGGCACACACATTGAATAGAATATTGGAAGGCACAACAAAAGATCTGCGTGCAGGTTTCCTGGTGCTTCGACAACCAAGTCTTCATCAGGGGACGGTGTCTGCGTCTAAGACAATCCCTTTATACCAATTAAATTCAGAATTGATGATGTCAGAGAATCCAACCAATCACAGAGCTCGATTTTAAATACAGAAATATTCAGCTCACTTAGTGGTATAAATGGACTAATAGTTATAACAATTACGATATCAGTGACAACATGTTATTGTAGAAAATACCCCAAAAGACAAAAAATACACCAAAGTGGTGACGGCCAATCGGATTGCTCGAATAAAAAAAAAAACTGTAAGTTATGAAATTAATTATAGCGTCAACCTGATCAGCTTAACATGTTACACTAAGACAAGATGATTTGTTGATACAATACAAACTAATGGCAGAATGAACATAATACATTTTTCACAGCACATGCAAAAAAAAGTAAATTTATTTATTTATGTATTACTAACATACTAAAATGCCAGCAGAATAGGCCTAATGGTCTTTCGTGTCTGCTCGTTTGGTCAGCCCCCACCCTGGGTGCTGACCTTGCTGTCCCCCTCGCCTTCTCTGGCTTCTCCCTTCCCAGTTCCGGATATTCTTGCTGCATTGGATTTTGTTTCCAGAACTCTTCCCCTGTACCTGTCCCACCCCCTCTTGAACCCCTCCACTGTCTCTGCCTCCACCAGCCCCTAGGCAGTGCATTCCATGGCTCCACCACCTCTCAGTGAAGTAGCACCTCCCTTTCTCCCTGAATCTTACCCTCCAGCTTCCACCCATGCCCTCTAGTGGCCCCCTCCTTCTTTCAAGCACCCTGACTGTTCCTCCCCATTTACCCTCTTCATGTACCTGAAGACCTCTAACATGTCCCCCGGTCCCTTCTCTTCCAATGTGTACATATTTAGCTCTTCGAGCCTCTCCTCATAGGTCCTGTCCCCCAAGCCCCAAATCATTTTGGCTGCTCTCCTCTGGACCCTATCCAGGAGGTTAATGTCCCTCTTAAGTGTGGCCTCCAAACTGCACGCAGTACTCAAGGTGCGGCCTCACCAAGCAAGTTATACAGAGGGAGTATCACTTCCTCCTTCTGGAGGTGATCCTCTGCGATGCATCCCAGCATCCTGTTGGCCTTGGCTGCTGCCCTCCTACAAGTCTCAGAGTTGTTCATCTTGACATCCACCACCACCCCAGGTCCCTCTCAGCCCTCGAGACTTGTAGCATTTCCCAGGGTGTACACTGGCCTGGGTTTCTGCCCCAGGTGGAGTACCTTGCATTTCCTGCATTGAACCTCAGCTTACACTTTCTAGACCATCTTCCAGAGCCTCCAGGTCCCCTGTAGGCCACCTCCCTCCTCCCCATCCACCACCGCCCCCAGTTTCGAGTCATCTGCAAAGAGACTCATCTCACTCCTCATTCCTGTCCTTATGTCAGATACGTAGGCGTTGAACAGAAGGGGCCCAAAGACTGATCCCTGTGGGACCCCACTAATGACCCTCCTTGGGGATGAGACTATCCCACCAACTACGACCCTCTGGGTCTGGTCCTGGAGCCAATTGCCTATCCATCTGATCATTGGTTCCCCACCCCCATTTCGCCCAGCTTATCCAACAGGCCCACGTGAGGAACAGAGTCAAATGCCTTGCCGAAGTCTAGAAAGAGGACGTCCGCTGGTCTACCCAGGTCCAAGGCACTTGTCACCCAGTCATAGAACTCCACCAGGTTTGTCTGACACGATTTCCCCGGGATGAATCCATGCTGTCTATCGTCCAGGCACCCTGACTTATCCAGGTCCCCTAGCCTCTCCTTGACAATGCCCTCCATCACCTTGCCCACCACCGATGTCAGGCTGACAGGCCTGTAGTTCCCTGCCACCTCCCTTGATCCCCTTGTGGATAGGCACTATATGCCCACCTTCCAGTCTTGGGGCACCCACCCTGTCCTCAGAGAGATGGTGAAAGCTCCGCCAGGGTTTCGCCAGGACATCCGAGTTCCTTCAGCACTCTGGGATGTAATTTATCCAGCCCCAGTGCTTTCTCCGTCTTAAGGGAGCTGAGGGCTTCTCACTCTCTGCTGTGATTTCCACTCGCACCTCTTCTCCTGCTTAGCCCTCCCCACCTGCCAGTGATGCCTCCTCTCCCCAGACCCGCCGATCAGTAAGGGTCCCTCCTCAGTATCTCTGTCTCCTCCCATGGTAGATGCAGCACCCCATTTTCCTGGTGAAAACTGGAGGTGAAGTACTCATTTAGTACCTCAGCCTGCTCCCCGGTCTTGTGCCCATCTCTCCCCATTTAATCCTGCTAATCTGCCCTTCACCCTTCGTTTTTCCCCAATGTATCTAAAGAACCCCTTGTTCCTCTCCTAATTTCCTGGCCAGGTTCTGGCCTCCTGCCTTAGCCGCCCTCACCACTCTAGTGGCCCTTCAGCCATCAGCCTGCACTCCCCGATCCCTTTCACCCTTGAGCACTTGAATTGCTTATAGGCTGCTTTCTTTCCCTAAGACCACCTCCTGGACCTCCCTGGTCCACCAGCAGGGTTTTTGGGCCCCTATCGCATTTGCCTTACTCTTGCACAGGTGCTGGTAGCATCCTGCACCTCTCTTGATGATTTCCCACCTACTATCAGCGTCCATGTCTGACCCAATCCCATCCAAATGCTCCTTAAGGATCCTTCCCATTTCCTTAAAATCCGCCCCCCTGAAGTCGGTTACTTCCGTCTTTGTGCAGCCTTCTACCCCTCCTAGGTCCAGGCAGAACCAGACTGTAGCATGGTCACTCCCCGCCAATGGGTTCCTTACCTCCAGACCCCCAATCTGGTCACTGTCTGCCAGGACCACATCCAGTACCCACGCCTCCCTGGTCGGTTCCCTCACCTGCTGAGTTAGGAACCCGTCTTGAAAGACATCCAACAACCTCTGTTCCCTGGTCACAGAGGATGTCATAGTCTCCCAGTCTGTTCCTGGCATGTTTAAGTCCCCCAACACCACCACCGTTCCTCTGCCCAGTCTGCAGTGCCTCCCAATATCTGCCACCAGACTGTCCTCCAGCTCCTCCGCCAGGGCAGGGGGTCTATACACCACTCCTATTTTTACTCTCTTGCCCCACCTTGTTATCAAGGTGACCCAAAGCGCCTCCACGGTTCCTCCGCCTCCTCTACTCCCCCTATGCCAATGCAGTTTTTGACTATCATTGCTACCCTCCTCCCTTCCCTCCCCTGTCCTTCCTGAACATAGTGTAACCCTCCAGGTTCAGGTCCCAGTCATGTCGCAGTGGCCCAAGTCTCAGTGACCGCTGCCACATTCGCTGCTCCCTCAGTTAGCATCGCCTGGAGCTCAGGCATTTTATTGCCCAAGCTCCTGGCATTTAGCAGGACTACCTTCCACCTTTTCCCTATAGTTCCATTTCCCCTGCTCGTGTTCCCATGGGGATTCTGTTTTCCCCTGGTCTGCACTTTGCCAATCTGCCTTTTCCTGCAATCCTCCTGGTCCCCAGGGGGGTGGAGACAGAGTCCCTCCTTTATCGCACCCCTTGACAGCCTTTTTTCCCATCCCGCCCCTTTCACAAGTTTAAACCCCACTTTCACCAATGAACCCTCTATTTTCAACTTAAGGATTCCTCCCTCCAAATTGAGATGGAGCCTATCTCTAGCATACAGCTCCTTATCCTCCCAGGTCTCCCCATCCCCATCACCCCATACCTCTGGCCCCACACCACCCCTGAGCCACTGGTTTATCTCCCTAATCTTCCTTTGTGTTCCCCACTCAGCCCTTGGCACCGCAGGATTTCTGAGAAGGAAACTGTGCATCCTATGTCATGACAGACCCTGGCGAGCTCCCTGAATCTTGCCTGTATCTCTAGCTCGCTATTTCCCTCAATGTCATTTGTACCCAGGTGGACCAGTACATCTGGGGAACCCCCACAAACCTTTGTCAGCTGATATACCTCGTGCTTAGCTCTGTGCACCGTTAGTCCAGGGAAGCATCTTGTTCTAACTGGCCAGGCTTCTCCCTCCCTATCCCATTTGATACCCTTGATCATAGAATCCCCCAGCAGAAGCACTCTGACCACTCCTTTTCCTCCATTCCCCCCCCCTTCCATGTCCCTCATCCTTTCTACCGGCCCCTCCACCCAGCCGGCTCCTTGTTCCTCCTCTATCTGGGTGCCACATGCCACCCCTCCTTATTTACCATGGCCACCCCTCCCTCCAATCCTATGCCCTCCTCCTCCTGAGTATCCTTCTGTACCTTGCTAATTCCCCTCACTGCTCGCAACTGGTCCTTCTCCCATCTGCTAAACTAGCCTGGCTCATCCTCCCTTCCTTCCTGTCTCCATTTAGTTCCTCCTTGCTCATCGTAGCTCCCCTGGCCTAACCCTCAGCTCCCTTTACTGAATCCTCCTTGTACCTCTGGTCCTTCTCCTTACCTTCCTCCCAACTGGTCCTTCTCCTTGCGCTTTCCTCCCTCTTCCCCCTGCCCCTCCTGCTCTGATTCACTGCTCCCCCATTCTCCTGCATTCCAGGTCCCCCCCTGTTCTTCCTGCTATCTGGCCCCTGCCTCCCACTCCCTTTCTGTCTCTAACCACCCCTGTCGTGGCTAGAGCACCCCCTCATCCTCGAGCAAAAGAAGAGAATTGAAGCGGTTATTGAGTGTAAGGTCTGATCCACCTCCCTGCCTTGCTTCCTTCTGTCCAGCCCTGGCCATCTGCCTACTTCCCTGAGAATGTTGTCCTCCGTCCCTCCTTTGTGAGGGTCCCCAGTTACCTGCCTGCTTCCTTGGTAGTGTCCTTTGGATCCTCTGCCAGGGTCCCTATGTGACCCCTGAGTATTCTCCTGAACTCCTTTCCTATGCCCCACCCCCAGTGCTTGGTGCAACCCGTGAGATTCCCAGCCCTTCCCCAACCATACCACCCCTTCCCCAGCTTTCTCCTAATCCCTTAACTTCCTCCCTAGCTGTGCTAGCTGGTAGCACACTGGGCAACCACCGAACTTCCAAGCCCAGTCCAGTATCATGGCTGCTCCACACCCTGTGCACACCACCACCCTCCCAAAGATGCCGCCCTAATGACATGTGGTTCCATCCCTTCCAAATAGGTTTCCTTGCAAGCCACCAGTTTCCCCTAGTCCAAGATACACCCCTACTGCCTAATCAGGTCACCTACTAATCTTAGAGACAGTCCCACTGTACACCAGTAACCCTGTTACTAGGTGCAGTACAACACATTAAACTTATAAGGAAATGAACAACTCCTAAGCTCCTCTCTCCCAGCCTTTAAATCCAACCCCAGTGGCTAGAACTACATGAGCTGCACCTGCAGCCTTTTCCTCCGATTGCAGGGCAGGTGTTCCCTATAAATTGGAGACTTCTGGGGAGGAGGGGTGGGGAGGGTGGGTATTGGGCAGACACCTGACTCAAGAGAGAGTGTATCAGCCCTGTGTCTCCCCTCCAAGCCCAGCAGCCAAAGAACCAGGCCCAAGCAAATCCCACCAAATAGGTTTTAAATCAGAAGAAATAGGCCTCTACCAGCACAGCCTGTTACACTGTGAAACATCCTCAAAATGAGCCCCACTTACAGCCACCAAATCAGTTTTCAAACATCCAGCAGCCCCCAAAATAATACCCTGCTAGCCCCTTAGAAGTAAGAAAGAAAAGAACTAACCTACCAAGTAAAATCCACAAGAACCCTGTGAAAACAACAGCAGCAGCTACTGTCCTGGAACACAACTGATCCTGTCCCCTTCCAGTTCTTTCTGGCTTTAAGGCTTGTTTTCTCAAAAATGGCCAATGGGAACACATATTATATTAGGTAAAATCAGTAAGGGTATGATGTCCCTTATTAGCAGGTACAACTCAATTCAACAAATGTAAACAAATGCTTGAGCTGCACCAAGAGAAAGATATGGACGCCAATTGGCATCATCAGGCACTACAGCACATGATTTAGGACACCATATGGCGTCATCAGGAAAAAGAGGTATGTTTCTTTATGATGCCATATGGCGTCATCAGGAAGGAATGAGTTAAATTAAACTAAAATGTTCCCCTATTTACCAAACTATCCACACAGACCTACAGAGATGGAAACTTCTCCCACTCCCACTCTCACTCTGGGGCCAAGTAAACGTGATCAAGATGAACATTTTACCTCGGTTACTCTACCCTTTAAACATGGTGACCCCATATCTTACCAGGTGCTGGTTCCTTCGGTTACAGTCCACATTATCAGATTTCCTGTGGAACAGAAAAGCAGTTAGAAGAGTGTATTCCAAACTGACCTGTCAGAAAACTTGAGGAGGTTTGCGTCTCCCCAATTTTTTTCTCTATTATTGTGCAATCCACTGTTGTAAAATATTTTGGTGGAATGCCCACACCGATGGTCCTCTTGCTAACACATATATTCTCAAATGGATCTCTCTGAAACAACACTTATGCCACTCTAAGGGCATCGATTTAAGGTGCCTTTTATGAACCAAACTCTCGGAACTCCCCAGATCTTTACGGCACCCCCCCCCTTTGGTGGTCTCTTAAAGTGCTCCACCAGATTTGCTCTCACCTGAACCTGTCATCACACAAAGACTTGGCTCAACCTCTCTTTGGCAACCCCCATTTTAAGACTGCTAATCGCACCATTCCGGAGAACTTTTGTCCAGCCCTCGGTGGGATTCCAGTATCATCTCTGATATTTGATGGAAAAATTAGTCCAGCAAATGTGCTTCAGGAAAAGTTTTCTATACCCTCTTACCATTTTTTTAAACACCTGCAACTGGGTGGTGCAATTTCTTTCTTCCTGGTTCCTCCTCCATTGCAGGAAGCTGTTAACCCTGTGGAGGAGTTGTGGGATAACAGATGGACCAGACACCAAATGTCTGGTTCAACACACACTTTCTGTGTGATGTTTATTTAAAATACAAGAAATAACCTTCAGCAATGGCATATTCCTTCTTCAGCACATCAGTTTGCAGCAACAGACTATGAATGTCCTTTCTCTGCACTTAGCCAGTACCTACTAACACTGATCTCTGATCTAACCACTTTTCAGTGAAAACCCTTCATCCCTATGTGGACCCTGTTTGCTTGGGTAGTGGGGGCTCAAACATTAAAAAAAAAAAAAAAGTTAAAAACAAAGAACCTTGGTGCAGAAACACTTAAAAAAGGGTTACCCCAAAGGACATTGGCAACAAATCGAGTTTCAAAGAAATACAACATCATACATACTTCCATAATGCAAAGCATCATGGGATGTATGCAAATCATCATAACATTTCAAACTTGTTCAGTTTTCAGCAATTTACATGCATTTTAAATAGCACAACTAACTTAATTTCTATAATAGTCAACTAGCACTTTTTACCTTTATCAAAAACACCTAGAGCCATGGTATTTCAACATTTACATGCTTCATAAACATAAGGTATATACATCAAGGTATTTCATGATATAGTGCTACTAAATCCAACAATGATAAGCACATCTTGTTTAACATATGCTTGGAGGTCATAACAATAACCTCCCTGTATGAGGACCTGAGAGAGAAAAGGAAAATTAAAGAGGACACTATAGCATAGTCAAGAAAGGGGAGGGGGTTGCCCATAGGTGGCCAACCTTATGGACTAGAAATTGTAAAGGATGGAACAGACTAAGAAATAGAAGAACTGTTGCAACAGATTAAGAAAAGGTCGGTCCTCAAGAGTGGCAGGAGCTCCCTGTCACAAATCCCCTATAACAGACACTTATAGATACAGCCGTTCAACCTCACCCGATCTCCCTATTCTATAACCATTTACAACTCCACGGCCCCAAAAAGCCACGAGGAACGTGTTTTTACTGAAGACATGAACCGGACCTCACTTCAGAGGAAAAGGAATGGCAACAAGTGTGGCAAAGGCTTTATAGGTTTGTAAAGCAGGACCGACTGTAATTCTTGCAATTTTGCATTCTGCATAACCTCTACTTCTCTCCTGTCCAACTTCATAGGATGGGTAGATTGGCATCCCCTACTTGTATCAGATGCAAGACATCAGAGGGAACACTTAAACACATTCTTTGGGACTGTGACCAGGTTGCCCTCTTCTGGTAAGCAATCCGGGATTCTCTGGACCCTCTGCTGGATCTGGACTCTTACTTTACCCCTCAGATCTGTTCATTGGGCCATTTTCCTGGGGATATGTTAGAATGCTGCAAAGCCTTCATGTACATCATCACGTTGGTGACTAAACTGGTCATTACTCGACACTGGCTAGATCAAAATAATCCTTCCCTAAGAGAATGGCATGCAGAAGTACTCCAAGCCCTTGAACTGGAGAGACATATTGCTTCTCAGCAAAACCACCATAGAAACATAGACTTTGATGGCAGATAAGGACCGCTTGGCCCACCTAGTGTGCTCATTTCCCTACCTACAGGATAAGCTGTAGATCCTAGTTAACCAACAGCCTATTTCTTCCTAGGAAGCATTTAGTAGGAGATGGGTCCCGTAGATGGCCCTACTACCCATCCTGTGCAGGAATCCAGTAAACCCAATGTCATAAGGGGGAGGAAGACTCTTACTCATTTAAACTTTGTATAAGATCCTGATGAGGGTTGTTGCTTTGGTCTCTGTCCGCACTGTAATGATCCAGATGCAGACTGGATAAGTTAGGTATATAGTTTTCTATTGTGGGTTCTCCAGAAGGGGTTAGGTAGGGTGGGGGGCGGGGGATCATATGGTTAGGTTGTAGGAATGTTTTACTCTATCAGGCCTACCCATGGATAACACTCGATCCTGTCCTGACCAGGCCGTACAGTTTTACAGTCATAGCACCCCTTTATGGTAGGGATCATTTCATTACCGAATGCTAATGGGGGGGAGCCACTGATGTATGGCATGAGTGTCATGTGGCATGGAGTGTCAGTGGCTCAGTAGGTAGCACACTTGCCTCTGAGGCTGGGAGATCAGAGGGCTGTGGGTTCAGTTCCCATATCTGGCACTTGGGTTAATATCCCAATACTGACACTGTAGTGCAGCATGAAGGGGGTGCTGCACTTCTGAGGTGCCGTCTTTCGGATGAGACGTTAAACCGAGGTCCCATCTGCCTGGATTGGTGGTAGTTCAGGTGAATGCTAAAGATACCATTACACTTATCAAAAAAGATTAGGGGAATTTCCCCAGTGTCCTGGCCAAATTTCTCTCATTCACTAAAAGAATACCACCAACAGCTTAATCTGGTTCAATTTCAGTTGCTTACCATCTGTATCCTGCCCCAGTCGCCCCTGAAAAAGGGACTTCTAGGCCCAGCGGGCTTACCAGGTCAACAAAATTCAATAAATAAATAAAAATAAATAAATGATACAGTGTGTTAATTTCTTTCTCTTTTTTTGTAATTTGTTCTTGACTTATGTGTAAAATTCAATACGGTATATTAAATAAAAAAAAAATAACATCAAATTTCACAGGCTCTGGGTTGCAGCCATGCTTTTCTTTAAAATGGGCAAATTCGAATGACCCAGATAACACACAGAGAAAAAGACCCCACCCCCAAAGGCAGGCTAGGTAACCTCAGCTTAGTAACATCCTGGGCATGAGACAAAGTCAGTGCCCTCATGTCAATAACTTCATGAGGTATGAGGTTACCAGTGAGTTCTTCAAGGAGGAGTGTTTCTCATTATATGTAATGCAAGAGCAGCCTGCTTCTATAAAACAAAGTATCCATGTTCAGGTTAGTTTTGCTTTTCTACTGTTTCAATATGCCATGCAACCGCTGTTTTGAAATTAGTGCTCATAAGGATTTTTTATGTCAGCTGTCATTATCAGGTCACTGTCCAGGTCATGCATCTGGTGCTGGTTGGAGTGTGAGTCTGAGAAGGGCAGTTGTTTGGAGAAATAATTCTCATTATGAACTGAAATATTGCTCCAAATTTTCTAAAAGGTGGATTACAGCTTTTGGAAACCAGTGCAGAACCAGGCTCATCATACATTATAAAATGTAAATGTGTCCTGCAAAAGAGAAATATAACTCAAATCTTAAATAGTCAGACAGAACAATAGGAACGGTACTGAAACACTAATAGATTGGATATTATTTAATGACATAAAAAAAATAATTTTGAATCATGCCAGACTATATAAGTGACCATACACCAGTCTATTGTTTTTGGAGTAATAAGAGATTCAAAGGACATTGAAGGATTATCACAACAAGAAAGCTTTCTGAGAACATTCTTGGTAGAATTAAAATTTACGGATTTGAATTTTGTTGACCGAGTAGGCCCACTGAGATACACATATCCCTTTTTCAGGGGCGACCGGGGGAGATACATTTCCAGAAGTTAGAACTATGTGTGTTACAGAGAATAAAATCTACCAATAACATTTTTGCTGACAGACAGTTCAACAGTGCCATATTCAGTTAATTATAGACATGACAAGGATAGAAATAACAAAACAAACGAATCAATTCTATACACACACAGCATAGCATGAATTAGGTATTTACAAATTGTGGGAAATAACATTTTACAATGAGATATTTGACCTGAGCGGTAGACAATAATAAGGTAACTTAGGGGAAGCAGAGTAGAGGGAAGAGAAAATGCAGAATAGGTGGGGGGGTGAAGGTGAGAAGGAGGGCTTTGTAGCAGAAGCAGATGGATGGGGGAAGGAAGAGCTCTTTGAAACATTTTTTGAATTGAGGAAGGGACGTGCAGAAAAGTATTTTGTGCGGGAGGCTGTTTCATCTTCGGGGTGCTATGTAGGTGAAGGATTTTTTGCCTATGGCTAACTGTGTCTTGGGAAGACTTAATAAAGGGAGGTGGTGGGAGTGTAGGGACCTAGTGATGGGTTTCAAAGTGAACAAGTTACTGAGGATAGGTGGAGAGGGATGGTAAATGAGTCTGAACATAGTACAGAATAGGAGGAAGTCAAGCTTTTCTTCGAAGGATGGCTATCCTAAGAGTGTGAGGACATCGGAGTGATGCATTCGAGCAGGCACTACTGCAGCGAATCATGCGATTCTGTGATAGGTTTGTTTTAACTTGGTCAGAATAGATGATTTAGTCGAATGAAGTGGGGGGCTCTGTAAAAAAGACCAGGGAGCAGAGTAACTGAGGCAATTGTTCTCTGGGATTGGGGGTCAGGTAAGGGGCAATTTGGTAAAGTAGACCTAGTTTTTGGTGTGTAGACTTGATAATTTTAAAAGAGTGAGCTTCAAGGGATAGATTTTCATCTAATGTTATTCCTAAATATTTAAAGGAGTCCACTCCTTCAAGGGTCATGCCATTGGAGGTGTTAATTTCGAAGGTTGTTGGGTGGACAGATCATAAGAACTGTGATGGATCAGCATTGTTTTATTTTTCTTGGTGTTGAGAACCAGTAGGTTTTGCCTAAACCAGGCTTCTAGTAGCCAAAAATCTTTTTCAAGGCCCACCTTGATGGAGGAGATACTTCTATCAGATCTGTATATGATAGCATCATCTGCATAGAGTTGTAGTAACATGCCTCCACAGTTGTGGGGTAGATCAGTAATCAAAACAGAAAATAACAGAGGACTCAGGATAAATCCCTTGGGGAACCCCTTCCCTGATGTGTGCTAGGGGAGAGGTAACTCCGGCCCATTTAATGCACTGTAGCCAATTAGACAGGTAACTAGTAAACCAAGAAAGGGTATAAGAGTCGAGACTGAGTCAGTTTAGTTTTGCTAGGAGGAGTCGGTGGTTAACAAGATCAAATGCTTTTGTGAGGTCAACAAAGACAGCCCCAGTGGCACACCTTTGACCCATGGCTTGAAAGATATCCGCGGTGACCCTCAGGAGAGCAGATTCCATCCCGTGCAGTTTCCAGAAACTGTGTTGTGAGACGGTAATGGCATTTGTCCATTCAAGGAAGGAGTACAGCTGATTGTAGAGTATTCTTTCCTGAATTTTAGCTAGGGGACACAGTATGGGTCTATAGTTTTCAGTAAGGTTAGATGGACCACTCTTGTGTACAGGGACCACTATAGCAGTTTTCCATTTATCTGGAATGGTGTGTGAACCAAAGGACCTATTGATTAATTGCGCAATTAGGTGAGCAATAGCAGAAGCACCGATCTTTAGGAATTTGAGAGGAAGGGAGTCAAATCCCGATAAGCTGTCAGGGTCAAGTTTGTTTAGGAGCTTGAGAACCTCCAAGCATGACGTAAGTTTCAGATAGAAGGGAACGGGAGGGGCATCAGCACTGACGTTGGTAGGGAGGGTTGGTGCATTTGGTAAGCGTTGTTTGTACTGTCCAGGTCAGTGAAAAAGCGATTGACACCAGACGCAATTTCCAAGGGGGTGGACAGAACTGTACCATTATTGATCATTGTCTGGGGGATGGTACACTCCTTACCCTTGATGAGGGCATTGACTTGTGCCCAGAAGTTTTTAGGATTTGAGACATGGTTGATTTGAAGAGACTGGAAGTAGTCACACTTGGTTTTTATGATTTTTGCTTTACAGGTAGGTCAGCCAGTCAGTAGTGAGGCCAGATTTTTTAAAGATTTTCCAGGCCCTACTATGGATATAATAAATATTGAATGTGGTGCCCTGGATAAATTTAGGGATATTAATCTGGCATTACACTATTTTTTGAAAACATACTTTGAAATCCTAAATAAACATTCCCCCCAACACAAAAATGGTAAGAAATGAAAAGGAGGAATGAATGGTTCAATGGTGAAATTGCTGCATTATTGAAAACTATAGAGAGGGCACAGCAACAGGTTAAATGTAAAAAAAATCTGATCTGACAGAGAAACAAATATGGGGAAGTACGTAACAGATGTAAACAGGCCGGTGAAAAGGTTAAGTGGACTTTTACAAAAAGTATCAAACAAAAACATTTGGAGATACAAGGTTTTTCTGGAAAAGTGTTAATTTAATTGGTTCTATGTCATAACGGTAACCGCTGAAAAGCAATCACCATTACGGTGATGTCACATCGCCAAAAATCACTGCGCACAGCAAAAGAGCACCGGGGACTTACAATTTTTATGTTTTATGTGGGGGCTACATCGCCCCCCCCATGCACCCCCCCACTTAAGGATTCTCAACGCCAGGGGGGTGCATGCCGGGGGGGGTGCAAAACATGGGAAACAAATTCAGTTTGGGCACACTAATAATGTACCTATGCCCAGATCTGAACCCAGGACCCTGTCCACCCAAACTGTGAACCCACCCACCATGCCATGGGGTCAGCTCAGCAGCCCAATGCGGCACCGCCCTCAAAACCCTCCCATTTCTCACTGAACATGCTCGCTCCCACCCCCCGGCACGTATATGTAGCAACATCCTGTCGCTATATGCACGAACCCACCCCCATCCAGTCGTCCTACTTCGTCTGTAGCCTCCATGACATGCGCTGCGATTGAGTCACCGTTTTTGGTTTTGCTCAATCACGATCGCGCATGTCACAGGCTACCATTTAATTAATCCCCAAAAAGCAAACAGATATTCAACTGATTGAAACTGATGTCAATGAATATAAGGAGAGTGGTAGCAAACATATTGAATGCAGCCCTCACAAGTCTTGAGCAATTCATAATTGACTTGTAAAAAAATAACAAACTGGATGCAAATGTTAAGTTAAACAGGCCACATTTTTACTTTAGAATGGTGAAATTAATGGAAGTATACATGGCACTGTTAAAGTTAGATTTATCCAAGGGATCTGGTTTGATAAAGTGGAAGATAAATATTTAAAGCTGGCAGCTAAAGAATTAACAATTCCACTGAATAAAAATTGCTAATTTATCTTTCAGCCTACAGCTAGTCCTGGACTTGCGGAAGACAGAATTTATTGTAGCCATTCCCAAGGAAGGGCCAACAAGCTTATTAGAAAATAATAGTCATTTCCCTATTGTTAGTAATGGGGAAGATACAGGAGAATACAGGAGAAATTGCTAAATGACCAGCTAGTAGAATATCTAGAAAAATACAGGGGGACTGATTTTCAAAACACCGAGATTATAACAAGCCCCAGCTGCACTCAAGATATGATGCACTTGGCTTGCAGCAATCTAACGAGATTTTCTATCCCATGTGGCAACTGATACAGGTTAGACCATCTTGTTGTGGTCAGTCTTGGGGACCATTTCTACAGAACCTGCGTCCAAGATTTGGCACAAGCTGCTGTAAATCAGGAAGACTGCATTCAGCCTCTGAAAATGGGGCACAGTTGCAGCAAAAGGGATGGGCGTATCATCAATTTCAAAACTGCTGTGGTGCGGGACTTGACGCAAGCCCTGTGCCACCCTTTGAAAATCTGGCTCAGGGTCTTAAAATCGGCACAGCATGGTTTCAGGAGGGATGGTAGCACCACGACTGTCTAGTGAGGTACACAAACGACTTGCACCAGAATACGAAGCAAGGTTGCTCACTGGTGAGAGGTTTGTGGACCTGTCCAAGGCATTCAGATTGTTTAATCACTCTCTCCTGAAGTCAAGACTTAATACAAATGGGATTTGGACTACCTGTCACAAATTGGATTTCCAATTACACTACTGAATTTAACAGATTGGAAACAAATTGTTGAAGCTAATGTAGTTAATTCATCTATCTGTCCAATAACACATTGAGTACCCCAGGGGTCCATTTTAGGGCTCTTATTATTCTCCTTATTTAGCAATGAACTGCCATCCATTTGGAAAGAATCAGAGATTATATTATGCATAGATAATACTGTATTGTATGCATCTATCACCCCCTCCCCTTCCCACCCCATGCCTACAGCTCTTACTGTATCAAAGGACTCTCACATCTCAATCTTCTTCGCACTTTGACGCTAAATGAACTGCCACTCCTGCTCACTATGACTCCTCCAGTGATGTTTACTGTATAAACTTTAGCTCATTACCGTAAGTCCATATATCTGTCTCCATGCAATTGTATTTAAGTGGCACTACCTCCTGTTTAACCTATTGCTATGTTATGGTGGAAGTATCTTGTTACATGTGATGGTTATATGTTATTATGTTGTTATTATTACTACTATGTAATTGTTATGTACATTCACTCAACCTGTTATGTCTTAACCCTGTTGGCAATTGTTTTGCCCCAGGTCCATCTTGTAAATGAGCTTGTCTCAATGATGTTCCACCTGGCAAAATAAAGATTTTGATTGATTGATTAACAAGGATATGGGAAGGAACAGCACTAACATACATTAAAAGGACAAAAGTTGCATCCTGCCCAGAAATGACTCCTCTTCCCTTTGCCAGTGGGTCCAAACCTCTGCACCTACTGTATAACAATATCTAAGGGAAAGGAACATGACTGGTTAAAAACCTGCCACTAATTATGTTTTGACCCTCAAGGTTCCTCTTTAGACCCACATTGTTTTACACCAGTGGGTCCAGTCTGACCCATGTTTTAAAGGTGATAGGAAGTGATTTTTACGTAGTTAACTGCCCTTTTGTCTCCCTTTCCATGCCAGTTATGTGTGCTGATATGCTTTGATGTTTTTTTGATAAACAAATAACTTAGCTTTGGGGTGCCCTCAGATCTACAGTGAGTTCCACTCTCCTCACCAGCTACTGCACTTGATTTTCATTTCTCGTAACACGTTCTATGACATCAGTAACTCCCATTCCATGCTATTCATCTAAATGGCCTGGAATGGGAGTTTGTGATGTCATAGAATGTTCAGGCAGTATGAAAAGAGAGAGCAGGAACTGCTGAAGAGAGAGGGATTCAGTGTAGTTAAAAAGGCAACAAAATTAGATTATTAACTTAACAAAAAAGGTCAAAAACATATCAGAATACCAGGTATACAATAAAAGAACAACCGGAGGACATCTAGAGGTGTAAAAACGGTTTCCTAACACCTTTAAACCCTCCACCGCTGTCACTGTAGGTGAACTCAAAACAATACTGGAGTCTGATTTTGGATGGACGGTGGATTGGTTATGATACAGTAGATTGGTTTTGAATAACAAGAAAATGAAGTGTATGTTATTCTGCACAGTTAAGAAGTACAGAACTAACACAGGCAACTTTAAAATCCATATAAATGGTAAGAAAAGTGTGGATGTCATGGCGGGACACTTTAAGTATCTTGGAGCTTATTTTAACTAAATGTTAAAGTATGAATCCTGCATCAAACAGGTAACAGCTCGGCTGAATAAAAACTTGGGCCAGGATAAGCTGTAAGGGAATTCTTTACTGATGACACAAGGAAGGTCATTGCACAAAGCAGCGTACTTTCTATTAATGGAGTGCGGGAGCGTTATTTGGGAAGGGACATCACAAAACTATTCAAACAAAATGAAAAAATGAAAGATATTGTACAATTCTATATGTCATTTCATCTTAAGGGCAAAGAGATTAGAACATCTTTATGACTTGTATAAACAATGAACATGGTTTATCTTTGATAGATAGAGATATATTTAATCTAGGGACAGTGGCCTATGAACCGATCGGCAGAGGAGATGAGGGATCAATTTATTATGTCATACTGATCCTAACAAGTGCAATAAGGTTACGATCTACCGATGCAATAATGCTGACATTACCGCTGCAGAGAACTACAATGGGTTAAAAATCCTTTGCATATATTAACAGCAAAATCCTGGAATGCTGTACCATCAGAAATAAGACAGACAAGGTCATCGTCTGGGTTCAAAGCACTTTACAAACAGCACTTGTTTAATGCAGCAGGCTGCCATTGTTTTAATACTGTATAGATTATGTATTGTATAATGTGTATACCTCATGACGCGACTGTTCTCGTCTCAGTATATTTGTAGAATTTTTGTCTATGTCATCTCTGTCAAAGGGTCATGTGGCCCAGTGCACTCGTTTGGTTACCAAATTTATAAATAAAAAACAATCACGTGCTTTGTGGGATCATTTTTGTTTGCTGTAAAGAGGTTGTGGCATGATGTGGTCTATCTATAATGTAGTCTAAATGACGTGTGCAAATATTTCACGTTTCTATTTCTTTATTAATCTCTTTTTTATACTCCATTTTTATAATCCATTTTAACTTCTTGCACATTATCAGGACCAGTTTTAGACCTAATGGCACCCCAAGCAGAAATATTTGTGGTGCCCCTTCACCACTTCCGCTGCTCCCTTTCCAGCATTCTGCCCCACCATACGTCCAAAAAGTGATAAAACATTTATGAATCAAAGAGTGTTGACAATAATTTGGGTTTTTATTTAATATTTTTTACATTTCAAGCTGATCTCTGCTTACACTTTTTACTTTAGCGTGCCCCTATGTGCTGGCACCCCAAGTGACCACTTGGTTCGCGGGTGCCTAACTCCACCTCTGCACATTATTCACTAAAATATGAATGTTTTACATCAATGGGTTTGACTCCCACCATAGCACCTGACACTCTTTAAAGGGACACCGAAAAGTCAAGCAGCAGATCTTTAATTATTAATTGACATAGGTGTCTCTCATGTGACCCCAGTTATCTGTGTCACTGGGTATAAAGAGTCAGCTTGCACCAGAAGCCCTGCCCCTTGATGAAGCTCTAGATGAGTGAAGTGCAGGCACATCTGACTGGGTTATGAGTGTGTCACTGACTGATGTATTTGTTACACATTTTGCTAGTTTTGCACAAAAGTATACTGCTGTTTTGACTATATTTTGCCTTACTGCAGCCTGCCTTTTATCAGTCAGTTCCTCTGCCATGGGTACATCTGGGATTTGTTGTTTTGGTTGATTATACTGGGGCTAGCTGCCCTGCTTTTGTACCAGGTTGCTGTACCAGGCAGCACATACATATCTACTTTGGCCTCAGTGAAAACACAGGAGGGAGGAGGAGGAGGAGGGCAGCCCAAAAGGCCTGGGAATGCGCAGAAGCCTAACCAATACATGATTTCTATGTACACCCTGGAAAATTGGTTAGCAAGAGGAGACATGCTAGAGACCTACTAGTATATTAAGGGAGTGAACAGAGTGCAGAAAGGGAGTATCTTTCAAATGAGAAAGAGCACCAGGATCAGAGTGCATGGGATGAAGCTGGAGGAGGGGCATTTAAGACGAATGTGAGGAAATACTACCTCACTGAAAGAGTGGTGGGCACCTAGAATAGACTGCAAGTGGAAGTGGTTGAGGCAAAAACAGTAGGGGAATTCAGGCATGCATGGGATTCATATAAGGGAATATTAGTCAATAGGAAGGGTGGAGGGAGGGTCACCAGAGACTAGTTAGAGTTTGTGGAGACAGACTAGGCAGGGATCATTTGGAAGAGGGAGTGGGACAAGCAGTCTTTTCCTGCCAACAAATTCAATGTTTCTATGTTTGTACTCTGAAATTAATATGCTCGCTGCCTGCAGATGTCTAGAGAACAGGAAATACTTAGCTACATTTCTTATATACTAAGGAAACTCTACTCTGTATGTGGAACTGGGGCAGTACTGGACTGGCATAGTCCTGGAACCACAGTAAACCCTTAAGGCTGCCATGGGGAGTTGCAATCTCCACTGCCCAAATGCTTGGCATCCTCATCAAGCTTGGCCCCTCGAGTGAGGTACAAAAATAGCTTAATTCAAAATAGCAAACACATTCAAAAGTAACATTATAAACAGTGGACCCTGGAGCATCATAATGTCCACTTTGTAGTTCCTTCACCTCTCACAAGAAGCACAACATCTGTTTCACTGAGCATAGTGTCCCATCATATTTATTAACCAAAGCGGGATCTCAGTTCAAACTATTGTCAAGAGTCCCTAGAACTGGACGCAAAATTCATGGGCATGCATAGTGCCTTAACTTTAAACAGGACAGCTTTTGACAAAACGTGACTTCACTCCCTATGGCCACTCAGGAGCATGTCTGCCAAACAGGACAACTCATTCTCCACCCGAGGCTGCATCTACAGAAGGAAAACTGGTTAGCATCATACAATACCAGTTCTGGACAGAAAAGTCTTTCAAATTGTTGCTTCTTGGGCTATTTGGGTGCTCCCTGTCTGGAAAGCCAAAGCAAGGTGGTGCTCCCTTTCTGGAATGCCAGACAGTAGCACCCCTTCTGGAGCATGTAACAAGGTGGTGCTCCCTTTCTGGAATGCCAGACAGTAGCACCCCTTCTGGAGCATGTCACAAGGTGGTGACCCCTTTCTGGGACACTGAACAGCTAGCATCACTGATGTCAACTGCTGGGTGCATAGGCCTGGAACTGGAGGGAACCCCCAAGGCTGCCATGGGGGTTACAAGAGCATGATGAAACTGAGTTGGATTGGAGGACTGACCAGTCACCAAGGGCTGTCGTCAGACTGAGTCTGCTAGTTTGTAGTTTGCAGCGATGAAAGTGATGCATGGAATTGTCATGAGAAGGGTCGAGTGTCATGACTATCTGAAGGCAGACTATTATCTATTCGAGACCACCTTTATAAATCCCAAAAGGGTTGCTGATTGCAGCTTGGTAGAAGAGCATACATTTTATATGAAAGTACGTCTCCCAGTGAACTTGGCTGCTGGTGGAAGACGTATGTGGTAAGATCCAGAAAGGGGGAAACTACACCATTAGAATTAACAGGCTGGAGGAACCATCTGAAGAGGTAAACCTCCCACAGATTGATCACTGGTGAGCACAGAAAGGGAAACTTCTCAAAATGAAGGTCTTTGGCCAGAGCCCTGAGAATTACAGTTCAGTGTTTGGTGGAGCCAAGCTGCCAGTCACACAGCCTGTGTCTGGTTTCTATAGCACATTTAGGAGTTGTGGGGGCAGTTGTATTAATCACGTTGATGGGTGCCTCCTAAACTTAAGCTGTATTGTTTTGTAGGGAATGAGAGAGTGAGAGAGACAGTGAGAGAAGGGAGAGATAAAGAAGAAAGTGACAGCAACTAGATGACTGATGCTGATACTGCCACTGTCCATCAGCCGCAAGAGCAACCAAACACGATAGCGGTGACTTCAATCAGAGGCAGGTATCCTGCTGCTGCAACCTGTGTCCTTAGGGTGAAGGCCTTATGGGAGAGGTTATCCTAAGAGCAACAGGGCCTGTGGGTCCTGCAGCATCAATAGTTAGAAAGACAGGTGTCCTTTTGGGTGATTTCATAGACTAGCCATCCAGCGGATACAGTTTTTGTTTGTTGTTTGTTGACACTGTAGCTCATAATTAAGTGGGCCATCACCTGCAATGTGATTGGATGTTGGGTCTACAATGATTCCTTACCTGGGCACCCAATAAACAACATGTAAGGAAGCTGCCTAAGGGAAATAAGGGTTACAGCTTTCTGGTACCAGAGGGAACGGGGCTTGTGCAGTACAGACAGGAAACGAGCACTGTGAGGGTGGCAGGTGAGTGCAGATAAATCAAAATCGCCTGTGGTGAATGCAGGAAGAGTGGTTTGCTTCCATAATCCCTTGATTCAATTCCAGGTCCCATTCCTGCTGCCCTCCCATATCCTTGTTATTGTTTGCAGTTTTTAATCTGTATGCATAATGGGCACGAAGATTACGCACCACAGAAACCAGGCTCATAGGCTTCGCTACACTTGAATACCACAGAGCAGTGGACCCGTGGCATTCATGAAGGTGGCACAAAACAGGTACATGCCCAATCCCCCGGCAACGCAATGCTATGCGCCGAGGTGAGCAGAGGGTGGTTGGGGGCGTGCCTGCACTACGCGCCATTCACAAAGACACATAGTGCAGTGCACAGGGGTGCAGAGGAGGGTGCAAGTTACAGCAGGGGGACTCTGTCGTAACGCATTATGTGCCCCCATGGACGTGCCCCCGCTGGTTGCAGTAGAACCGGGAAACCATTTACTGTGCCGCATCCATGCGCATCCAGCCCACCAGGCAGATGGCGAGGGCTGGGGCAGCTGAATGGGCGAGTGCCCATACACAGTAGAGCTGCTGTTTCTTGGTCTGGTAGCACTGGCCAACCCCACCCCGGCACAGTTGCTCTGACCCCACAGTGCCAGGCATAGCCCCCCCAACACTCAGTGGTGCCTTCAAAGGCTGCACAACCCCACCCCCTTCCCCGGGTCCCCGGCACCCATGGCTGTGGCCATTGGCCTCCCCTCACCCACGGCACCAATAGCACCACCCCCCCATCCCTGTACCCGATGGGCAGTGCCACATCCCCGGATGACCAGCAGCACAGCCCACCACACACCTCCTCAGCTGTCAGCCACCCAAGTGATGCTGTGAGCATGCTGCCCATTTATAGGGGCATGCTCCCAACACCACTTGGACAGTCAGCAGCCAAGGGGGTGTGAGGAGGGCTGTGCTGTCAGCCATCTGGTGCCGCAGCACCCACTTGCAGGTATAGGAGGGGGGTTGTCGGCACTGCAAGCGGTGGTGGGAAACACACCACCATCAAGGGTCTGTGAAACCAGGAGCAGGGGTCAGGGAGTTTGGGTGCAAGTCATGCCAGATACACTGGGGCTCATGTTGGGGGACCTATCTCAGGGATGGGGCCCTGACATGGGGGCAACTCCATCTGGTCGGGCATGGATGTGTGTGGGAGTGCCGACATGGGACGGGTGGGGATCCTTCCACCGGGGCCATCCATGCGCCAGGGCACCCGGCCCATATGGGCCTCCAGCCAGGGGAGACGGCCGCGCCAAGGGACTGACTGCGCTGGTCCGGGTGCCTGCAGTCCATATTCATGCACCCGGACCCGCACCGGCTGTGCAAGGGATCAACTCCCTGACTCCAGGCCAGGCATCCAATTAGATGCCTGCTCTGTCCACCACTCTCCACCCCTGGTCACTTGCCCACCACCTCCCTGCGTGCCGGGGAGGGGCCATGGACAGGTAGCCGGAGGTCATGAATGCCATCAGGTACCCACCTTTCCATTGGTGCGGAGTTTTGCGGGTGGGGTACATGCCTTTGGCGCATACCTTACGCCCCTTCGTGTATAGGGGCCATTATATGCACAGCATTAACAACTGTAATTTGGTTTATACTGCACTGTGTAGGTCATGGTTGGAGGACATCTGTGAGAAGAGTGGGTAGATTCTGCATCCCAGGGGTTGGTACTAGATGCTACAGCAGGCTTACTATAATTACCTGGGGGTAAGAGCAGCACAATTTATCATCATTTTAGAAACCGACCCCCCCCCCCAATAAGGTTAGCAGAGAACCCAGGCCCTTCAACCTTTAGCAGAATTTTTTTTTTCCTTTGGCAGGGCCACTGTCAATCTTCAGCCCTGGTCACGGCCTCTGGGACTTCAACCATCATCTATTGACGCTTAATTCCCCAGTTACCCCCGGCTTACCCCCCCAGAGGGTGGGGCCGTGGCAATGGTCCCCAATCCATGCTGCGGAACTAGTGACTGATCAGGGAATGCGGCGATGATGGCTAATTGAAGCCCCGAGGAGGGCTTCACTTAGACAGTGGCCTCCGCCCGCCTACTCCTTTTTCCTGTGTTCTTGGAGGCGGGGACGTGCAATGATGCCAGCGTCCGCCCCACCTCCCATGAGATGAGCGCCGGTAGCACAAGTATCTCCCGACCTCCACCAGGAGTCCTCAGTGCACCGGACACTTCCCCACCCACCCTCCAGAGAAGGAGACATCCATGAGATGCTCTATCCTTCTCCCCCCCGGCCGGCTCTCCGACGACTCAGGTCCATTCCCGAACCCGGGTCACCAGCGCCGCAGCAGAAATCCAACCCCTGTGCCGGGAGGCCAGCTCTTTAGTAGCATTTAAATACAGGGTAGTGGAGCTTCCATGGACATTAGTGGCAGATCCCTTGGGGAACACACCCCAGGTATATACTCCAAAACCTGTAATGGTGTGGAGCCAGATTTTCAAAACATTTGCACGTGCAATCAGGTTAGCGTTACAAATTTCTAAAGAACTTCTTTTTTTGGCAGAACAAAAAGCTGTTCAGAACCTCCAGGAACATCAGCACTGGCATGTAAAACTCTTGCATATTCTGAAGCTAGCTCCAGTACATGTAGGCAGGCATTTTCTGCCAAACAAAGGTGTTCTAAAGTTTGCTGAGGCTGCCAAATTATACATGCAGATGTTTTAAATATCTGTGATGTTTATTCATTTTCTTATTAATTAACCTGTTTCTAACCATGAAGAAAGCTGGCTGAGGTGCAAGGTTTCATGTACGGGGTGGGGGGGAGGCAGAACACTGCATACCAACCAGCTTTGCAAAGTTGTGATTAAAAGCCACCGAGTACAGCAGGTTTGCCAGTCCCAGAACAGCAGGGCAGGCAGCCACCAACTTCCTGCTTTACAGAACCATGTTCTGTAGACATGGCCACAGAGACATGTGGCGAGTGAGAGGAACAACATTGTGGTCTCAAAGTTCACCTTAATCCAAGAATGTCCTGTGGCTTCAGCTCCTTCTCTTGTGGTTTTAACATTGTGGTCTTCAGCTGAAGGGCATGGCGGCCCACTTTCTGCCTAAACATTCCTTTTTGCACCACAATGAGAATCCAAACAGTTTTAAAGCAACAAATAGACTTCTGTTTGTCCTGTTAAAAGAAAATGTTATTTTAATGCAAAGGAAGTAGCAACCCCATGACCTGCCCAGGTGGCTATGTTTTCCAGTTCTGGGGGTTGAGGATCCCACAGAAACAGGCAGATGTGGGTTAAACTCCCAGCCAGATTGGGCAACCAGGCTAAAGCCACCAGAGGGCCAGTGAAAGAAAGTTGTTTTGTCATCCTGGGTTAAATCCCCACCCCTCCCTCCCAGAAGTCTGCAAATTTATAGGGAAGACCTGCCCTGCAATTGAGGAAAAGGCTGCTGGTAGCCTATGTAGTTCTAGCCACTGGGGTTGGATTTAAAGGCCGGGAGAGAGGAGCTTAGGGAGTTGTTCATTTTCCTTACATGTTTAATGTGGTTGTACTGCACCTAGTAACAGTTACTGGTGTACAGTGGACTGTCTCTAGGATTAGTGGGTGACCTGATTAGGCAGTAGGGGTATCTTGGAATAGGGGAACCTGGTGGCTCACCCAAGGAAAACTATTTGAAAGGGAATGGAACCCACATCATTAGGGGCTGCATCTTTGGGAGGGTGGTGGGGTGCACAGGTGTGGAGCAGCCATGATACTGGACTGGGCTTGGAAGTTTGGTGGTTGCCCAGTGTGCTACCAGCTGGGCACAGCTTAGGAGGAGGTTGCGGGATGAGGAGAAAGCTGGGAAGGGGTGGTATGGTTGGGGGAAGGGGCTGGAAATCTCCCACAGGGTTGCACCAAGCACTGGGGCGGGGTATAGGAAAGGAGTGCAGGAGAATACCTAGGGGTCACATAGGGACCCTGGCAGAGGGGTGCAAAAGGACACTGCCAAGGAAGCAGGCAGGTAACTGGGGACCTCAAAGGGGGACGGAGGGACAACATTCTCAGGGAAGTAGGCTGATAGCCAGTGCTGGACAGAAGGAAGGCAGGGAGGTGCATCAGACCTCACACTCAGTAACCGCTTCCAATTCTTCTTCTGCTCAAGGATGGGGGATAAGTAGCCACGACAGAGGTGGTTAGAGACGGAAAGGGTGGGAGTGGGGCAGGAGGCAGGGGCCAGATAGCAGGAAGAACAGGGGGGACCTGGAATGCAGGAGAATGGGGGAGCAGTAAATCGGAGCAGGGGAAGAGGGAGGAAAGCACAAGGAGAAGGACCAGTTGGGAGGAAAGGTAAAGGAGAAGGACCAGAAGTACAAGGAGGATTCAGTAAAGGGAGCTGAGGGGTTAGGCCAGGGGAGCACGATGAGCAAGGAGGAACTAAATGGAGACAGGAAGGAAGGGAGGATGAGCCAGGCTAGTTTAGCAGATGGGGAGAAGGACCAGTTGCGAGCAGTGAGGGGGGAATTAACAAGGTACAGAAGGATACTCAGGAGGAGGAGGGGCATAGGATTGGAGGAGGGAGGCCATGGTAAATAAGGAATGGGTGGCATGTGGCACCCAGATAGGGGAGGAACAAGGAGCAGGCTGGGTGGGGGCCGGTAGAAAGGATGAGGACATGGAAGGGGGATGGAGGAAAAGGAGTGGTCAGAGTGCTCCTGCTGGGGATTCTATGATCAGGTATCAAATGGGATAGGGAGGAGAAGCCTGGCCAGTTAGAACAAGATGCTTCCCGACTAACGGTGCACAGGCTAAGCACGAGGTATATCAGCTGGCAAGGACTGTGAAGGTTCCCGACATACTGGTCCACCTGGGCACAAATGACATTGAGGGAAATAGCGACAGAGATACAGGCAAGATCCAGGGAGCTCGCCAGGGTCTGTCATGACATAGGATGCACAGTTTCTTCCTCAGAAACTGCTAGTGCCAAGGGCCAGTGGGGAACACAAAAGAAAAATTAGGAGATAAACCAGTGGCTCAGAGAGTGGTGTGAGGCCAGAGGGTATGGGTTGATGGGGATTGGGGAGACCTGGAGGATAAGGAGCTGTATGCTAGAGATAGACTACATCTCAATTTGAGGGAGGGAATCCTGTTGAAAATGGAGGAGTTCATTGGTGAAAAGTGGGGTTTAAACTTGTGAAGGGGGGTGGGATGGGAGAAAAGGCAGTCAAGGGATGCCGATAAAGGAGGACTTCTGTCTCCCCCCGGGAACCAGGAGGATTGCAGGAAAAGACCAACTGGCAAAGTGCAGACCAGGAGAAAACAGAATCCCAGGAACACGAGCAGGGAAATGAAACTATAGGGAAAGGGTGAAGGTAGTCTACAAAATGCCAGGAGCTTGGGCAATAAAATGCCTGAACTCCAGGCGATGTTAACTGAGGGAGCAGTGGATGGCAGCGGTCACTGAGACTTGAGCCACTGCAAGACATGACTGGGACCTGAACCTGGAGGTTACACTATGTTCAGGAAGGACAGGGGGAGGGAAGGGAGGAGGGTAGCAATGATAGTCAAAACTGTATGGCATGGGGGAGTAGAGGAGGCGGAGGGAACCGTGGAGGCAGTTGGGTCACCTTGATAACAAGGGGGCAGAGAGTAAAATAGGAGTGGTGTATAGACCCCCTGCTCTGGCGGAGGAGCTGGAGGACAGTCTGGTGGCAGATGTTAGGAGACACTGCAGACTGGGCAGAGGAAAGGTGGTGGTGTTAGGGGACTTAAACATGCCAGGAACAGACTGAGACTTATGACATCCTCTGTGACCAGGGACAGAGTTGTTGGATGTCTTTCAAGACGCGTTCTAACTCAGCAGGTGAGGAACCGACCAAGGAAGCTTGGGTACTGGATGGGTCCTGGCAGACAGTGACCAGATTGGGGGCCTGGAGTAAGGGACCCATTGGCGGGAGTGACCATGCCACAGTCTGGTTCTGCCTGGACCTAGGAGGGTAGAAGGCTGCACAAAGACGGAAGTAACCGACTTCAGGGGTGGATTTTAGAAATGGGAAGGATCCTAATGAGCATTTGGATGGGATTGGGTCAGACATGGACGCTGATAGTAGGTGGGAAATCATCAGGAGGGGGTGCAGGATGCTACCAGCACCTGTGCAAGAGTAAGACTAAATGCGTAGGGCCCAAAAACCCTGTTGTGAACCAGGGAGGTCCAGGAGGTGGTGCGGGAAAAGAAAGGCAGCCTATAAGAAATTCAAGTGCTCAAGGAGTGAAAGGGATCGAGGAGTATGAGCTGTTGGCTAGAAGGGCCACTAGAGTGGTGAGGGCTGGCTAACAAGGAAGGAGCAGAACCTGGGTCAGGAAATTAGGAGAGGGAAAAGGGGTTCTTTAGATACGTTGGGAAAGACGAAGGGTGAAGGGGCAGATTAGCAGGATTAAATCAGGGAGAGATGGACACAAGACCCAGAGGAGCAGGCTGAGGTACTAAATGAGTACTTCACCAGTTTTCACCAGGGAAAATGGGATGCTTGCATCATACATGGAAGGAGACAGAGATAATGAGGAGGGGACCCTACCAATCGGCCAGGTCTGGGGGGTATCACTGGCAGGTGGGGGAGGGCTAAGCAGGAGAAGAGGTACTGGAAGTGGAAATCACAGCAGAGAGAGTGAGGGAAGCCCTCAGCTTCTTAAGATGGAGAAAGCACCTGGGGCCGATAAATTACATCCTAGAGTGCTGAAGGAACTTGAGATGTCCTGGCGAACCCCTGGCAGAGCTTTCACCATCTCTCTGAGGACAGGGTGGGTGCCCTAAGACTGGAAGGTGGCACATGTAGTGCCTATCCACAAGGGGGATCAAGGAGGTGGCAGAGAACTACAGGCCTGTCAGCCTGACATCAGTGGTGGGCAAGGTGATGGAGGGCATTGTCAAGGAGTGGCTAGGGGGGCCCTGGATAAGTCAGGGTGCCTGGACGAGACAGCATGGATTCATCCTGGGAAATCATGTCAGACAAACCTGGTGGAGTTCTATGACTGGGTGACAAGTGCCTTGGACCTGGTAGACCAGTGGATGTCCTCTTTCTGGACTTCAGCAAGGCATTTGACTCTGTTCTCACGGAGGCCTGTTGGATAAACTAGGAGAAATGGGGTGGAAACCAGATGATCCGATGGATAGGCAATTGGCTCCAGGACCGGACCCAGAGGGTCGAGTTGGTGGGATAATCTCTTCCCAAGGAAGGTCATTAGTGGGGTCCCACAGGATCAGTCCTTGGCCCCTTCTGTTCAACGCCCACGATCTGACATAAGGACAGGAATCAGGAGTGAGATGAGTCTCTTTGCAGATGACTCGAAACTGGGGGCGGTGGTGGATGGGGAGGAGGGAAGGGTGGCCCTGCAGGGGGGACCTGGAGGCTCTGGAAAGATGGTCTAGAAAGTGGAAGCTGAGGTTTAATGCAGGGAAATGCAAGGTACTCCACCTGGGGGCCAGAAACCCAGGCCAAGTGTACACCCTGGGGGAAATACTACAAGTCTCAATGGCTGAGAGGGACCTGGGGGTGGTGGTGGATGTCAAGATGAACAACTCTGAGACTTGTAGGAGGGCAGCAGCCAAGGCCAACAGGATGCTGGGATGCATCGCTAGGGGGATCACCTCCAGAAGGAGGGGAGTGATACTCCCTCTGTATAACTGCTTGGTGAGGCCGCACCTGGAGTACTGCGTGCAGTTTTGGAGGCCACACTTAAAGAGGGACATTAACCTCCTGGAGAGGGTCCAGAGGAGGGCAACCAAAATGATTTGGGGCTTGGGGGACAGGACCTATGAGGAGAGGCTCGAAGAGCTAAATATGTACACTTTGGAAGAGAGAAGGGACCGGGGGGACATGATAGAGGTCTTCAGGTACATGAAGAGGGTAAATAGGGGAGGAACAATGAGGGTGCTTCAAAGGAAGGAGGAAGGGGCCACTAGAGGGCATGGGTGGAAGCTGGAGGGGGGAAGATTCAGGGGAGAAAGGAGGAGGTGCTACTTCACTGAGAGGGTGGTAGAGCCATGGAATGCACTACCTAGGGGGCTGGTGGAGGCAGAGACAGTGGAGGGGTTCAAGAGGGGGTGGGACAGGTACAGGGGAAGGGTTCAGGAAGCAAAATCCAATGCAGCAAGAATATCCGGAACTAGGAAGGGAGAAGCCAGAGAAGGCGAGGGGGACAGCAAGGTCAGCACCCAGGGTGGGGGCTGACCAAACGAGCAGACACGAAAGACCATTAGGCCTATTCTGCTGGCATTTTAGTATGTTAGTATGCTAGTATATTCTCAGGGATGCATTTTACAGGGTTTGATTGTCTTTCAATCTAGTTGGACCTCTCAGTTCATGTCGGACAGGCAAAGGTTTGCCCGAATTCAGGGTTTTAAATTTACATGCTTTCCTCACTTGAGGGGGGCATAATACACAAGTCCTCTTCTTGTTTGATGGCATAATTTGTTTAAGTCAGTGGACCCAGGGCCAGCAGCTAAGAGCCTTGGGCCTTGTCTTACCGGAAGTCCCACTAGAAGGGAAGGTTTACCTCGGCCAGTGGCAGAGGGCAGAGTTACCCTTCGCACGGTGCATGCTGTACTCTTCTGATACTTTTTGAAGACTTAGTGTGTCTTCAGTGACTGACCTGCAGCAGCAGGGGGTCATACAGTTAGAGCTTCAGCTGTATACCCAAGGGCGGCCACTTCATCGCCTCTGCCCAAGTCCATGCACCAAGTCCATTAGGGCTTTTGTACGTTGCTGTTCTCTTTATTCTGAGTCTCCAGTTGAGACTGTTAATTTTCCTGTAGATGTTTACTGGTAGTTTATTTCCTGTGCATGATGTCTTTTCCTTTATTTTTATTATTTATGTATTGGCTCTGAGACTGGGCAAAAATTGGGGGGGGGAGAGGGGGGCAGGGGAAGAGACAGATAATCTATTTTTTTAATCCCAGCCATGGGGTCACTTAATATATATACAGCGAATGTGAAGGGTATTAACAATGTAACCCAAAGGGCCAGAATTCTGAAAGAATTGAAAGATTTACACTGTGAAATTGCCTGCTTACAAGAAACTAAGCTCTCTAAAACAGAGCATAGTAAATTGACAAGACCGTAGGTTGGCATGGTGTTTCCTGATTCACACCCCAAGTCTCCTAAGGCAGGTACGTTTATATTATTGAGGAGGGAACTGCCATTCCAAACTCAATCAGTTTTGAGGAAGGGTGACAGTACATGGGTGATACTTTCTGGAGAGCTTAGGGGCCAATCCACACATGTCCTGTCAGTCTGTGCTCCTGCTCCTCCCTCTGGAACCTTTTTTAGAAACTTATTCTTAACCTCAGGGAGTCTGGTGCCCAGACACCTCATAGTGGCTGATGACTGGAATTGTGTGGAAAACTGTAATTTAGACAGGAACCCACCCAGTAGGTGGTGGATGGGGGGATGATCCAGACTCCTACGTACTCTATTTGTGGAATCAGGCTTGGTGGACCTGTGGAGATGGCAGAACCCCACAGCTAAAAATTATACCTTTTATGCTCCGGCGGCCAATGCCTACTTCAGACTGGATAGGATATACTCTTGGCAATCAGAGGTGCATATCTTTGGAGAGGTTCGGATACACCCAGTCTCTTTCTCAGACCATGCACTGGTCCAAGTGGTGTCATCTTGGGAACAGAGAATCCTGAGGGGATCCTCAAATCTGGAAGCCAGTATCTTAGCAGATAAGGCCTTGGTCACAGCAGTCAAGGAGGATATCAAGTGGTATCTCAAAGAGAATAAAGTATCTGATACCCCGGTGACATTTATTTGGAATGGCCTCAAGGCAGTGTTATGAGGCAAATTTATTAGTTATGCTGCACGCTGGAATAAGACCCACAAGGCCAAACTATCCCAGGCCCTGGACTCCATTTCCTCCTTGGAGATGGAACATAAACTTACCAGAGACCCAGCCACATACCAAAAACTGCAAGCAGCCAGGAGGTATACAATCAATTCATGGTACACCGTACTCTCAATTCTTTACATTTTACTAATCAAAGATACTATGAAGGAGGGGAAAGGGCAGGTAAATTTTGGGCCTTGTGCCTTAGAAAGCAGGAATTGGGTAGGTTTATTTCCAAAATGAGGAACACAGACAGTTCTGGGGAGGCCTTAGGTAAACCCTCAGACATAGCAGGGGCATTTTTGGACTTCTATTCCCACTTATATGCAAAAGAGAAGCAACCCAATTATGATCAGAAATAAATACCTTCTTGGAAATAGTGGAGCTCCCAACCCTGTCGAAGGCACAAGTCACCTGCCTCAAACGACCATTTACTGAGGGAGAATTAGACTTGGTGATTACATCCCTAAGTTCTTGGAAGGCATCTGGACCTGATGGCTTCATTGTCGAATTTTATAAAACGTTTAGGAAAGATTTGATCCCAATCTTGTTAACAGTTTGCAATGAGGCACATGTGAAGGGGGCCATTCCTGAGACCTGGGGGTAAGCCACCATTTCGGTATTGCCAAAACCAAGAAAGGACCCTTTAGAGTGTACAAGTTATGAACCAGTTTCTTTGTTAAATATTGATGCAAACACTTTTGCAAAGTTAATTGGAGAAATATTAAAAGAGATTATCCCAGATTTAGTGCACATAGACCAAACCGGATTTGTTCCCGGATGGTATGTACAAGATAATATTCGGCTATTACTAAATGTAATGTCAGCTGGCTCCCACCTCCCTTCCCCAAGTCTTAAGGCAGTAATTTCACTAGATGCCGAAAAGGCATTCGATCTCCTGAATTGTCTGTTTCTAAACAAGACCTTGGCTAAATTTGGATTTGGGAACAAATTCCAGGACTGGATTTCCAATTTGTACAGCAGCCCGGGGGCTAGGGTTAGAGTGGATGGTGTGGTGTTGGATAGGTTTAGGATAGAAAGAGGAACCAGACATGGATGCCCACTCTCCCCCTTGTTGTTTGCATTAAGCATGGAACCCTCTGTGGCCAAGATAAGGCAATCCGAAACTTATAAGGGAATTCGGGTGGAGGGGATGGAAGTTCGTATCTCCCTTTATGCTGATGATACATTATTGTATTTGGATGACCTGGTGCATTCAGTTCCACCGGTGTTATCTCTCATACATGAATTTGGGTCCATTTCGGGGTTCTGGGTAAACAAGTCTAAGACTGAAATGCTCCCTGTCACCAGGCCTTGGCAAAGAGGTCTCCCTCGGGTGGGTTCTTTCAAATGGGCTAGTGAAGGATTCCGCTATCTAGAAGTCTGGATACCGGATAAACTAGATAAATTATATAGTTCCAATTATCTTAAGCTGCTTCAGAACATCCAAGGGGATTATAACAGATGGAAAGAACTCCCTCTGTCATATTCAGGGCGAATAGAAATGGTACAGATGAACATACTGCCTCGACTACTCTTTTTATTTTCAGTTTTACCATTGAAACCCCCTGCTGGATTTTGGAAAAGTTTGAAATCAGCCACCTCTAAATTTATCTGGAACCATAAGCCACCTAGGGTTAAATGGTAGATTTTACAGAGGGCTGGGGGTTTAGGTCTCCCCAACTTTACTACTTATTACTAGGCAGCCCAGCTCCAGGTGCTGGGCCCATTGTGGCCTGGAGAGGAACAACCTTTATGGACAGAATTGGAGAAGCCAAAGGGGCCAGGGGTCCATTTGGTTGATATCATTTTTGTAGACCAAGAGACACTCTCGAAAGTTTGGTTGACTAACCCCTGGGCAATAGTACTGAAGCAGGTGTGGACCTGGTTTACAAAAAAAAATGGGGTTTCCCCAGAGGTTATCTTTCCAGACTCCTATCAGAGCCTGTGTGGATTTTCTCTCTATTCAATTGGACCTGGGTTTCCTCAGGTGGGAAAGGGCAGGTCTCTGGTGCATCAGCCAGCTGTATGATTCCCAAAACTTTAAAACCTTTCAACAGCTAACTAGGGAGTTTGAGCATACGCCTCAAGATCATTTTAGATTTTTGCAAGTCAGGCATTTTTTAGCTGGTAAGAACCTGAATACCACAGAGCTATATGTCCCTAATCCCTTAGTGGAGTTCCTCCTCCCATTGCTCTCTGAAGGGGATACGAGGTGTATGAGTTCCCGTGTTGTCTCGTTTTTCTCCTCGAGAGAACTGGTTCTCGTGGGTGGACTATAAACCAACTGGGCAGGGGAGCTGGGTTGCCACCTGGGAGAAGAAGACTGGTAGCAGATCTGGGCTGGGATACATTCCACCTTGCCCTCTCTCTCGTGGCGGGAGTTTAGATGGATAGTTAATATGAGATTCTTCCGCACCCCGGCTATTACTAAGCACTTTGGCTCATCTACCTTGGATCTATGTTGGAGAGGTTGTGGGGAGAGAGGCACACATGCCCATATCTTTTGGGATTGCCAAAAAATACTGGGATTCTGGGATCAGATAGTTCAAGAGTTAGAAAAAATATTCCAGGTGCAAATCCCAAAAGATCCCCAGTACTGGTAGCTGGGCCTTCCTCCACCACAAGTCCCCACTAAAGCCCAGAAATATATATATTTTTTTTTTTTATTTTGCTGGCTGCAGCTCAGAAATCTATCACAAAAAAATGGTTGGACAACCCCCCCAACCCATGAAATATGGTATTTCATATGCACTCTGTTACAAGAGATGGAGAAAGTGACTGCTCAATTAAGGCTGCAAAAGGACAAATTTATAGGGAGATGGTTACCTTTCCTCCATTATCAAGCAGAGAAAGAAAATAAGATTGTGCTGGACATAATGGCTCAATGCACCTAATATGGTTAGGAATTTGCGGGTGGATGCAGAGTCTCCTCTCCTTTTTTGTGGATGGGTGTGGTCACTGGCCTAAGACGGACATTTCTCTTCACCAGTGGAGGATAAGGTTGCTCTTATTAGACACATACCCTTTTGAAGGGGTCCCCTGACAGGAAGTGACTCCGGGATTGTGAAATATCCCTAAATGGATAACAGAGATAAGGGGCCCTTATACGCCCTTTACATTGCTACTTTGATTTGATGACCCAAGGATTTATTGATTTACTGACCCTCTTACCTGGTGGTTTATAAATTTAGTGGTGCCACATTCCCTACCTCCCCCAGGTAGATTCCTGATTGGATAAACCCCAGTTTAATTGAAGTGAGCCAGCTCCAGTCCAGAGTTTGTTTCTCTTTTGTCTGTCCTTGTCTCATGTCTTAACTCTTAGTCTAATTGTTAGTCTCATATCATGTCCTAGAATGTGTTTTGTTGTTTTGTAAGCTGTATTGTCTGTATTACTGTGTATCTGAAAATCAATAAAATTACTATTTCAAAAAAGAAAATGAAACAGGCAGATGTAAAATAGCTTTTTATGAATCATGTTCAAAAAGTACATGACCATATTATTTGCTTGATAAAGGGGTTTTACTCCATTGCAGTCGTTAATGCCCTTTAAAGTCAGCCTTTCAATTTTTTGCAAATGCTTTCCCTTACGTGTGAGAGAAATGGAGAATAACGCACTCCCTGGCAAGCAGAACAAGATGTTCTCACACCGAGGAGGGTCGGTGACATCATAAAGCATGAGGGCAAAGCATAAGTGTCCTATGATGACACCGACCCTCCAAGGTGTCAGAACCAGCTTCTTCTACACAATGGGGGGGGGTTATATAATACAGCGTCAGCCTCTTTTATCAAATAGAAACCAACAAACAGAGCTAGCCAGTCAATATTCCATCTAGATGAGATCTCACTAGTTCATGCAGATGGCATATTGATCATCTGTTTTCGGTTTCGCAGCTCCTGCTTGCCAGTACTGCTGCTTAACATTCAACTACAGAAAAGCAGAGGTGCAAAACATTGTTCTAAACATTCTTACATTTAAAGCAGCCTTTCAGAAACATTGAAAAAGGAGGTTCCAAGTGTATTATAATATTATCCTGCATTGAGCATTGTGAAAGCATTTGATGGTGCGGTTACCCAGGAGTGTCTAGCCATATTGTAATGACTTGCTATGCATACACAGGTACAACCCTGGGCTCAATGCCTGGATCATCCTCTTGCACGTGGTATGAGCATCTGTCCTCCACCACTGCTATGGCACTAAATGATACTATAATACACAGTTAGCACCTTTGTTTTTAAACTCAGCTTTATCGAGAGGCACAGTACATACATACAAATACTAGCAGGTACATGCAAGAGAATATAGAACATTGAGAACTGGTGCCCGCAAATGGAGGAATCTGATTAGTCAAGAGGTCTTTGAAGCCATGTTGATATCGGGCTACATCATCACGGCTTCAAAAGACCTCCGGTCATCAGCCTCCTCACTGGCAACAAAATCCTCCAACCCTAACGTTGCCCAGGACCCATGGTACAAAACAAATGAAACCTGCAAGTAGCTGTTACAAAATAGAATAAAACCTCAACAGGGGAAAAAGACCTAGGGGTCATGGTGGATACATGTATGAATAACACTGAGCAGTGCAGGAGAGCAGCTAGCAAGGCAAACAGGATGTTGGGATGCATTGCAAGGGGGATCACCTGTAGGAGCAAGGAAGTGATTCTGCCACTGTACAATGGACTGGTTAGACCACACCTTGAGTACTGTGTACAGTACTGGAGACCACACTTGAAGAGGGACATACAGCTCCTGGAGAGGGTACAGAGGAGGAGCAACAAAGATGATACGAGGGCTAGGGATTTGACTTACGAGGACAGACTTGAGGAGCTCTGCCTGTTTTCATTGGAGGAGAGGAGAGGAGAGACAGGGGACATGATTGGGGTCTTCAAGTACCTCAAGGAATTAATAGGTAAACATGGAGGGATCTTAGACTAAAGCAGGGAGGCATCACCAGAGGGCATGGTTTGAAGTTGGAAGGTGGAAGGGTGAGGGGAAAAGAGAGGAGGTTTTTCACTGAGAGTGGTGGACCCTGGAATGCTCTGCCTGGTGAGCTGGTTCAGAGATCCACAGTGGAGAGCTTTAAGAGGGTGGGACAGACACAGAAAGTGGATGTATCAGATGATGGCCCGTCCCGGGGGGGGTGGGGATGGATGATAGGGGTTTCTGGAGCACAAGGGATGGGAGGGTCTCGGCACCCAACTAAGGATCTAGGTTCGAGCAGACTTGATAGACCATAAGGCCTAATCTGCTGGCAAATAGTATGTTAGTATGTTAGTAGTATGTAAAACCAGCAAAGCACTAACACTCCACAGTACAACAACAAAAGTGCTGTTGAACAGCCACAACAAGGAAAACTCTGCAACATGCCATATCAGGGGGGATGGCATGGGTCACGGGCGCGGCTCAAATGACTCTTTAAAACAAACAAATTTACTCCCAAACTGACCACACTACCAGTGTCTTTTTCTGTCTGGCTTCACCTTTTAGTAACTGTTCCAGGTGACTTACCAGAAAACCGCCATTGTTCCCTTTCACATCGGTTTATTCCTTTTCATGGTAGCAAAATAACTAAAATAAAAACTTTACACATCTTCACAGGCAGCCAGACAACTCAAGATGCAAAAACACAGTTAATTTCCTGGCGAGGTACAGAGACACAGAGCAGCAACTACATAAACTCTACTTACAACAGTGCCACCTGCTGTCCAGATCCCTCCAGGAACTTTTTTATTAAAATGTACTACTCCAACACCCCAAAAGGCATTTCAAAAGGATTTAATTTTTTTTTTTTACTGATTAAACTTTTGAGCCCATTCATAATAGTATAATGCACTCCAGGGTGTGGTATATCAACTGATATCACTCTGGGTCGCTGGATGCACTCAGCCCGCGGCCTCGTGCCCAACCACCCAAGGCGTGACGATATCCCATGATATACCAAACCCTGCCGTGCATTATTGCTTAATTCTAAAATGGCAAAAAAAATCTAGAAATTTCATTGACCAGTAGAGATCAGCTGACTGTACATTAAATCTCTATATAGGCACAGTCATCCTGGTCCTAAACCACATCATACAATGGGCAAATCAGTCTCCCTACAACCAGAACTGATCTTCCACCACAAACATGGCTGTTACCTTTACACTGCAAAAACCTTCAACTGGGCACTAAAAATAAAACTACCTTAAATATAAAATAAAAAAAAAATAATTAAATGTTGTTTACCAGATCATCACACTCTCCTTACACACATAAACAAATTAGAAACATTAAGTATTGTTTATAGTTTTCATTACAACTGTTTCTTTGCTAACAGAGAAAAATCCCTCTTCTATCTTTACCTGCTCATCAGGGAAATCTCTTCTGCTTGCCCTGACAGTTAGAAAATCGAGTCTCTGGCTCTAAAACAGGCCTTTGTTGTGTGTGTACAGTATGTTAGTAGAGGAACGTTCTGCTAATAGAACTGAGCAGAATTTTGAATCCCTGTATTTCATGGTAAACATTCCATGATAAACATTCCATTTCTTGAATTTGGGGAAACAGAGGGGAAAAAAAACAGAATGAAGAAAGTAAGCAATAATACTATATAAACAAAGAGAAAAGGTGGTAAATGACTCACCCTGCTGTTTATCTTTTAGGACAGAGCGAACAGTTCATGATGCTGTCAGCGAGTGTGGCAGTTTTGAACCACGCTCATGCTTGCAGCACTGGGGAACTGAGAAACCTCTGTTATGGCTTCCTTTTAGTTTTGTCTACAGAGTGAGGAGAATGAAATAAAGTGAGGGGGCTATGTGCCATACTTAGAATGAGGAAAACAGCATTTGTGAATTGTTGTGGCTGGCAGGGGAATGTGAAGCTTAAATGGGCAGGGAGGCACACACTGTATAACACTACTTTAATCTAGCACCAACAGGCGGAAGGACTAATTTATGTTAAAAGCACAAATTCACTTACATTTTTACTTATTTAAAAATGTGTTTCAAAATAAAAAAAACTGCTTCTAAAAATAAGGGGCCATTTTGTAAGCGCAATAAGACACTCAAGGGTTGTGCATTACGGTGTGATAACCACACTCCTCGGGACTACCAGCACTTGGCCTTTGGCCTCATGCCTAACTACGCCCCAGGAGTGCAGTTATCACACTGTAATACACACCCCAGCATGTCTTATTGCTTACGTATACACTTCACCATTATATCTTGAACATAACACTTCAGACATATCATCCTTCCAGACAATTACTACCTTGGGTATGAGCCAAGTGTTACTGTCTGGATACATACGCTGTTCAATATTCATACTCCTTTCTATTTTTAAAAGAAAAGAGAACCAGTTTATGGAAAGACGATTATGGGTCTGAGCTGCTCTGGGGAAACTCTCATTCCCGCTTATATGTGTGCCTATGATTATTGTCATGGGGGTTGGGGTATTCAGGAGGATCGGAGACCAATCAAGGACCCTCCCCCTACTCACAATGCCTTCAATGTGTAAAGCTCTCAACTTTGCTTAAGGCCAGATGTTTTGCAAGGGTTAAATGGAGTGCAGCTGTTATTCCTTCCATTCTGCATAGCTCCCCTACCCTACCTTTCCAAGAGTCTTTGGTGGGCTTGGCAGCCTGCAGCCATAGGGGTGTTAACCCCTTCAAGGCCACCATGTAAAGTGCCCTAATTTTGCTTAGTCTGGTTTACCATCCAGGGGACCAGAACTCCCAATACCAAGTGAAGGAAGGTAAAGGGGACCAAGATCTTCCATAGCAGCAGCAGGTCTTCATGTATCTGTGTCTAGTAGGGTCGTAGGACTGGGCAGTCCCAAATCATATGAAAAAGAAATCCCATCCCCACTTCCTCACTTTCTCCAGCACAGGTTAGTAGAACCCCCATTAATATGGTTGTTATGGTAGGTGTGTGGAAGAAGTGGACCACACACTTCCAGTGAAACTCTTGCCTCCCGGGCAATGCTGTAATTTTCTAGCCCACCTCTAGTGTGGTGTCCCAGTCTGCCTCCTTGATGGGAGCCCCAGAATCCCCCCCCCACACACACACACACACACACTGCCTCTCCAGTTCTGCATGATTTCCTCCCTAAAGAATTTAGGTATTTAATTTAGGAAAACAGAAAGTGTATTATCCCCCAGGACTTCCCTTAAAATATTATAAATATTCCCAATTAGGTGTTACCATGTGTTGCCTGAGAGGGGATCCAAAAGTATTTTTAGGAAGGGGGCAAAGGGGAGCAAAGTATTGGGGTAATAGAATATTGTCTAAGAATATAGTTCTTGACTTGCAGGTACCTGAAAAAAATCCACCTTTCTTAGCCCATATTCCTTCTGCAATGTATCAAAGGAAAGAATCCTCACTTGCCCCAAAAACTGATACACATAAGTCAGTCCGAGCCTCCACCACCTGACAAATGTCAGGGCTTTGTGGGCTGGGGTAAAGTGTTCATCCTCTGATAGCATCCTACAGTAGAAAAATTCCCGTGTGAACTTTGGGTGCTTCCTCAGTGAACACCACACCCTCAAGACATAAGCTGAAATTTGGCTAAAGTTCCTCAAAGGAGGAGACATGCCTTCAGAGGCAAACAATATTCTCTCTAAGTCATGCAAATCATTAATAGTGAATACTATAGTTTTCCATGGGGCTTTGAAGGTGTTGGATAACCGAAGATAAAGCACCCTCAAGAAAGCTGCTTTCACATAGAATTCTAGCTTCATAAAATTTGTGCCTCCCCATACCAAGGACAGTTTTAAAATTGAGAGATGAGTCCTGGGGTGCTGACCCCCCAAATGAAATTTGAAATGATTATATCCCAAGATTTAAAATAGAATCGGACATGAAGCCTGCTTGAGCGGGGAGAATAAGTGTTGGTAGTATAGTTTCCAGCCTAGCCGCCCAAATTGCCATGAAGATTTTATAATCCACATTCAAGATAGATATAGGGTGGAAGGATGCCATATCTAAGGTGTCCTTGTTAGGTTTGGGAAAGGGTGCCAGAGTAACTTATGCCCAGGATGGAGGTGGTGCCTCCCCCTCTCCCCATCACCACAGACCTGAACACAGACAACATGTTCGGCAAAAGCTCTTTGAGGAATTTCTTATACCATTTTGCCTGGAATCCGACAGGTCCAGAACATTTTTGGGAAGTTGTAGCCTTTATCTGTGTCAGGATTTCGTTCACCCTGATCGGGGCCTCCAAAATGGTAATCTGTCTTCTGAAAGGTGTGAGAGGCGAAGACTCTCCAGGAACCTGGATCTGTCTGCAGAGCTATCCATGGAGCTGCGCGGGTATACATTTTGATAATAACTGGCAAAAGTATCCCTAATTTCAGTATCCCCATGTAAAACCTGTCCTGTATTTATACTTTTAATTTTGAGAACAGCGGAGGCCCATTTATGAGCTCTTGACCTGTGTGCCAACAGTCGAGTACCTCAAGCTCCCCCCCTCATAACATGATTGTTTTAGATACAAGAGGGCATATTTTATCTTTAAATCCATGATTTTCTGAAGTTCCGCTTTAGTTTCCTGAATTTTGGATTGCATTTCTACATCCCTATCTGTGTACAGGAGTTGATAAGTTTGAAGCTGGTTTGTTAAGTCTTTATATTTAGCCTCTAAGTCCCTCTTTCTCTTGACTGAAAATGCAATGGTTTCTCCTCAAAGTGCTGCTTTCTTGGGGTCACAGATCATAGCCTTAGAGACCAGGGGAGAATTATCTTCCATAAACTGGGGGATCCTTCGTTTTATTAGATTGATATATTGTGGATCTCTTAAAAGAGTCGAATTAAGGTGCCAGAGGGTTTGTTTTTTCATTTACTCTAAATTAAACTTTAAAATTAGAGGGTGGTGGTTAGATAGCATTCTAGGCCCAATGGAAATATCCTGTATTAGAGAAAAATGTTCTCAAGTTGTGAAATAATAATCAAACTTCGAGTATGTATGGTGACGTCCCGAGTAATAGGTGTAGTCCAGAGACTGAGGAAACACTCTCCTCCAAACGTCCTCCATTCCCAAATGTTCTAGCATCCTTTTCCCCCTCCCTTGCATTGCCTCTCACTCCCCCTTTCCCTTCCCCCACCTTCCCCTTTGCTTCCCCACTCTCCATTCCTGCTCCTTTTTCCATCCTAGTGCTTCTTTAGTCTATAGTAGCTTACACCATACAGTTTGTATATACAGTCTATTCTATCCTGTATAAGCCTGCTTAGGAGCCTTCCATCCTTCCCCTTTTAGGTCTACATCCTTCCCCTTTTAGGTCTACATGACCACTATGTCCTGGCTATGAAAACTCTCCAGTTAATGTTATTACTTTTGTCTCTATTAGCAGGTATATAGGTATTTACCTATAGTAAAGGATGTTAAAGTACAGTTGTCCTGTTTAACTCATTACTTCCTGGGTGACCACTTTGTGTCAGGTAAACAAATAGTTTGGACTTCATTTATTTTATTTTTATTTAGTTTTTGGTGACCGGGTAAGTGCACTAGACAAATCCTGCCTATTTTCAGGCATGACCCGGAGGAGGGGGATACAGATGAATGCCAACTGACCTTGAACCAGATTAACCCTTAGAAGACTATGGACGTATATATATACGTCCAGAATCTATATACGTTCACACATGTTCAGCTCTCAATGGTTAAGCTGTTGGTGGTATTTTTAGTGAATGAGGGAAATTTGGCCAGGACACCAGGGAAATCCCCTGCTCTTTTCGATAAGTGCCATGGGATCTTTAGCATCCACCTGAACTACCACCAATCCAAGCAGATGGGACCTCGGTTTAACGTCTCATCTGAAAGACGGCACCTCAGAAGTGCAGCACCTCTCTCATGCTGCACTACAGTGTCAGTATTGGGATATTAACCCAAGTGGCAGATGTGGGAACTGAACCCACAGCCCTCTGATCTCCCAGCTTCAGAGGCGAGTGTGCTACCTATTGAGCCACTGACACTGCTAAATATGGAGCGATTGGAGATAATGAGTTAAATAAATAAGTTAGTAATATATGTCTGCTATAAGAAAGTCATTTTATAAAGGAATATTTTAAATAGTGTGTCTTTTTGTGTTATTTACCCTCTATATAATGGTGATTTTGCACTTGATTTGTAAACACTAGTTTGTTTAGTACTATATAAGGTGATGTTTATGTATGCGCTGTCACTTTATCGTGTGCCTTATTTAATTGTCATGTGATTGGTATAATGTACGTGTATAAGCAGCAACATCAGTAGGGGACACTATCTTTGAGAAAGCCTTGTTAAAGGTGAAAAGTAAGAGAGTCTTTTCTGTTTCACTGTGTGCCAGACAGGTCCGTTTGTTTGTCCATCTGCATTGTAAATGAAAATAAATGGTATTTTGATACACAGTTCATTGTGTGTCCATTTTGAATTGATCCTCAACCTGCCTAAGGGGTTAGTGCCATGACTGGATTTCATTTGCATCCCTTTAAGATATTTAACCGCATTGGACATTCTATAGGTACATAGGTTAGAAGAGTCTTGGCTGACAGACATGGTCATTTTGCAGTCTCCCCCAATAATTAGGCATCCCTGGGGTAATCCCATCACTTTTTTATAAAAGTTCCAACTATCAGGACCCTCGTTTGTGGTGGCATGTAGACACTTACTATGGTAACGTCTTGTGAATAGAGCCTACTCTGTATTATAATGTATCTACCATGGCTAACGCCATTACCATTTTGCACTTCCAGGGGAGTGGTTGTGGGGATTAGGGTGGCTTCTCCTTCTCTGCATCCACCAAGGTTGGATGAAGCATAAACTGTTTACCTTTGCCCCCAACTTTGATTCAGGTGCTCTGCTTCAGAAAGATGCATCTCCTGGACAAAGAATACATTTGTGGATTGTTTTCTGAGATATTGCATAGAACGGGACCTTTTAATTGGGCTATGCAATCCATTAAAATTCTGCAAAAATATTTTGACAGGTTGGACTGTCATGACTCCAACTCAGAAGAGCAAGATCATCAAGCCGGACCACTCCCCACTGGCAGAAGAGCGAAAGGAGGAAGCAGCCAGCGGAGCCCCCCCACCCCTCCAGGTCATCCCGTAGGATCCAATGTAGTGGACTGGGACCTGAAGGAGTCACACACCAGGAGACTCCCAACCCCCACACTCCATTTAAACACTGTTTTTTAAACAATGACATTTGATTTTGTGATTGAAACCATTTTGTGTGCCTCGTTTGTTTTAGACAAGAAAGAAAAAGGAATAACTGTATAATAACCCCCTTTTTTTACTAAAAGAGAACAATTGACTACAAAACACCCTATCTCCCCCAAACAGGAGAGTATACCAATTTTCTCTCCAAAGTAAGAGAACTACGTACAGTATGACTTTCAGCTGTGAGGTGGAAACATTGAACTACCTCAGTTTACCTGAGGTTGGAGCCCTAGAGTAGGACTCCACACCAGAGAAGTGGGATACCAACCCACAGTGGTAGGTGTAAACCCACTTCAGGGTCATGAAAACCCTTAACAGGATCACCACTGTGCTTCAATAGCAGAGATCCAGGTCTGGTGACTCCATAGTAAAACAATTCCTCCACGCTGAGGGGCCCCCTCTCCCCATCTAGGAGTGAGTTCCTGAGATGCATAAAGTAAATCCCTTAATTAGGAGCTCCTTGGCTCTATTATTGTCCGACACCCCGCCCGCCCCCCAAACATGCCCCGTGAGCCTCTTAGGACCAAGAGATCCATATTCCGCCACTAGTGGAGTCCAAACCCTTAGGTCGTGGGAGGTTTCCAATGTGAATCCTCTCCTATTCCTAGTGAGAAGCTGAACCCCCCTCTCTCCCCCAAAGAAGGAATGTCTGCTCTGATATTATGTGGAAAAAAATCCTGCAGGGGTCTCAAAAATCTTTACATAAGTACAGTATTTCCTGTAAGACACCTGCTTATCTAAGACCTTTAACTGAAATTAGAGTCTAAATTCACGGCAATGAACATTCTACTTAGAAGATAAATGGGGGTGTGAAGGAAGACATAGATTCACCCCACATCGGCACCGTAAACCCCAAGAAGAACTAGAGTCATTGTATTATGACACCCCCCCCCCCTTCAATCTATAAAATTCCTCTTGGTCTGATGTTGAAAGCTACCATTATTCCCTCCATCCAGTCACATCGATAACAAAAGCTAGGTTTTAGGTAGGTTTTAGATATGAGAGTCAAAAATCTGTTTGATCTTCAGATATGCCAATATGTCTTTAATGATAAAGAACATTCTACCTGGCCCAGCATGGACCAGACCAGTCTATGGCCCTCTATGTCCCCCAGGTCGCCTCCCAGACAACCTCTCAATGCAGTGTCAGCCTAGACAGTTTTTAACCCTGAAGCAACCATTGCCTTACAAGGAAGGTGGCTTCTTTAGATAGATAGATAGTCAATAAGAGGTTCATTGCACTGTAGAGGGACGTATCACTCAATAAGGGACAAAACAGAGTCTAAACAGCTAAAGCCAAAGAAGAATTTCTTGGGTCCCAAATTACTGGAAGACCCAATATGAGAAAAGGAGGGCCAATGGAAATCACTCCATCACAGGCAACAGCCTGAAATCTTGGGTGAAAGACTCTGCCAAGCGAGTCCCAAGGTGCGGGGACAGAGAGGGAAAGGGGAGAGCCTGTAGAGCTGCGTGGGTAGGGATGGGAGCCCAGGGCGAGCAGTGCAGACCAGCAGCCAAGCCTAAAGCCTTGCCATTGGTGGACCAACAGCACCCAGCAGTTATGTTTTAGATTTTTAAATAGAGCAGGGTTCCCTGGAATGACACCCACCCCACCCCACAGCTCAATTATCCCCCCCCCCACCACCACCACCACATTCAGAGCCCCAGCTCTCTAACCTGACAAGCAAGTAGAGAAAGTCTCTACTCAGGTCTGCAGAGTCGGGTTTCAGAACTGTCTCAATTTCTCCGAGATTTCAGCAAGGGAAAAGTCGGGGTCCTGTCTCTTCCAAATAGTGGCCAAATCATCAGCAGGTCTCAGGGCTTTGGATCCAGGGGTCCACTTCTTGTAAATGCACCTAGCGAGTAGGTCTTCCCTTGCCTCTGTGGCTGAAGTGTATGTTTTCTGTCCGGTAGGGTAGAACACCACTAACTTTGCCAGGTAAGGGGTTTCGAATTTTAGCTTGCATGCTCTCAAGTGAAAAAACAAGGGAATGTACTCGCATATCAAGCGCTGAGTCACTGGCACGTAGTCTTTGTCAAATAAAAGTCTATGTGTCCTGTAAATAATTTGGGGGGGGCAGGCCTTCGAGACAAGTGTCTCTTTTACTTGGAAGCTTTGAAAACGAATGACGAATGACGAAAGACCGAGGCCTGACATCTGGGCAGGTCAGCTTCAGGCCTAAAGCTCGATGAGCTCTTTCTATGTCGAGCTGGAATTCAGGACTCAATTCCAGCACTAAGCGAAGCAGGTAATCAGAAAATGCTACAGCATCTTGTCCCTCCTCATTCTCTGGTAGGCTGTAGATTCTTATATTTTTTCTACGGCCCCAGTTTTCAGCATCTTCCTGACAAAGGGATACTAACAATTGTTCTTTTGCCAGAGCAGCCAGTCATTTCCAACTAATCAAGGTGGCTGGTGTTGGAAGTAAGCTGCTTATCTGCCTTATTCATATGGCTTGAAGTACTCCTAGGTCGGAACGAAGGTCCCAAATTGAATCCCGTATTTCAACCTGAAACTCACTGATGGCTTGGAGGATCGTTTCAGCTTGGCAGGTGTCCAGGATCTTTTGGCCCCCCCCCTTTTAGTTTCTTGCCTTCTTGCAGAGCTGAGGGCCTGACATGTGGCTCAGAATCAGAGAGGCCCTGGTCATCCATGTCCTCTGAATCAGTAAGTGCCTGAAAGTGATTCCTGCAATTCCTGGACATTTTCAAAGGAAATCTTTGTCAACAGCGCCACAAGAGAATTTATTTTAAGATTTTGAATGATGAGAAGAGTCAGTAATTTAAGTCTTGAGGTGAATTTTGAAAGATACAGCGGGGGAGCTCCTCTGCTCGATGCTTCACTCTACTATGGCACCACCGGAAGTCCTGGGACCCCACCAAATTCTAATCTGAAAGCCAGCGCCAAATTGAAAACCTTGAAGTCCAAATTTAGAAGAGCGATGGGGCAGTACAAGCCACACAGGGTGGCAGCCTTTCTAGGCTTTAGAAGGAACTTAATTTCTGCATGCTGCCAGGATGTAGGTGCCCTCTCCCACTTCTGTGTTAGCATGTTTTGTTGGTGGTTCCTAAACGTGTTTATCATGTTGAATCATGAAGAACAACATATTGAAGAACTTGATGAACAGACTGGAACTTCCAGTGCGAGTACCTCTGACAGTGGGAGCAGCATGGTACAACCCATGAAATTCAGAAACACTGTTTTTTGTTTTAAACATCCCTGGTGCCTAGCAGGTTCAGGAAAGGCTTCTCCCTTCCTGGACTGTTGATCCCTTATGGTGTCTCTTTGGCCAGGAGTAGGCTGTGAAGAAAGCATGACCTGGCTTGATTTGAAAGATGCTCAGCGCATCTTTACTGTTCACCAATCAATCAATCAATCAATCAAAATCTTTATTTAGTCAGGCGAACATCATTGAGCGGAGCTCATTTACAAGATGGACCTGAGTGGTCATACAAATCAGAGTACAAGTATTTTTTTTTTTTTTTACATGGACAAGAGAATAACAAACGATAGTACAATGACATAAAATGATAGTAAACAAAAATTTACATATATATATATTTTTTTTTTTTTTTACATGGACAAGAAAATAACATAAATAATAGTACAATGACATAAAATGATAGTAAACAAAAATTTACATATATACAAGGCACAGTAAAAATCACTTAACCTGTAAAAGTAATATAGCAGGGATAGTATACAAATAATAGGGCCTTTATGGCTTTTATAAGAATATAGCAGCTGACTGGATAATAGAAGGAGAACTAAACAGAATGGAATAGGGAAGGAGAATGTAGGTTGGATGGGAGATTAGGCCTTATGGAAGCAGTTGCAGAACTCTGGGAATAGGGTGGAGAATAATCTTTTGAAGGATGATAAGGGTAAGAGGTATTTAGATTCATAGATTTTTGGAGTGAGTTCCAAGTAACTGCTAGGGAGTAGCTGAAGCAGCCCTCCCAAACCGGGTGCAGGCATTAGGAACCTTTAACATGATGAGTTTACTGATCCTTAAGGTGTATGGCCTAGAAGTAATCTGGTAAAACAGTCTGTGATATAGGAGGAGTTTGCCTGATAAAGCTTTGAAGATCCAGATTGCAGCATTCCTATTTCTTCTGTGTTGTAGGGATGTCCATTAACTGCCATGTAAAGAGAGCAATGATGGGTGCTGGAGGAAGGTCAGTAATAAATCTGATGGATCTATGATACAGGGTGTCCAGCTTATTTAAGAGTGAGAGTGAGCAATGACCATAGAGAAAGTCAGCATAATCAATGAGGGATAGAAATGATGCCTGGATTAATCTTTGTTTGGAGTCTCTGGTAAGGTAGTGTTTTATTCTGTAAAATAGGCCAAGCCTTTGTCTCAACTTTTTTAGTAGCTCTTCAATATGGACAGAGTAGTCAAGCTTATTATCAATCCAGACTCCAAGATATTTGAATTTGTCCACAAATTCCAGCTTCTCTCCAAGTAAGGTGAATAATTGTGGGGTGGTGGGTGATGGGGTAATGGCAGAGCAACTCTTTGTGGCAAAGAACATAGCTTTTGTTTTTTTGGCATTTAGAAGTAGTTTTTTTCCAATAGATTGTGCTGTAGGATGGAGAATTCTGACTGCAACAGTTCACAGGCTTTTGATAATGAGGGTTGCTGACATATAATACAGTATCATCAGCAAATAGATGAATGCTAGAGTGGAGAGATTGGCATCAATATTATTAATATAAATGGCAAAGAGGATGGGGCCAAGAATAGAGCCTTGCGGTACACCTCTTAGCAGTGGTTTAGAGGTGGATAGGTAATTTTCATTTTTTACCAATTGTGACCTATCAGTTAGATAGCACTTAAACCAACTGAGTGAGAGAGAATCCAGGCCTAGAGAGCTAAGGGAGGTGATTAATGATTCATGATCCACTGTATCAAATGCTTTACTCAAATCCAGGAACACAGCACAGGTACTATTCTTCTTATCCAAGGCAATCTGCTAATCATTAGTTACTTTGGCTAGGGCAGAAATGGTGCTATGCCTTGATCTAAATCCCAATTGTGCTGGATTTAGGAGGTTGTTTTTATCCAGATAGGCCCAATGGCAGCTGTCAGAGGCTAGAGCAAGAAGAGAGAGTGTGAGGCAGGGAGTGAGTGTCAAACCAATGCCAGCTGTCAGAGGCTAGGGCGGAGAGAGAGAGCGTGAGTCAAGGAGTGAGTGTCAGACTAATGCCAACTATCAGAGGCTAGGGCAGGGAGAGAGAGTGTGAGGCAGGGAGTGAGTGTCAGACCAATGCCAGCTGTCAAAGACTAGGGCGGGGAGAGAGAGTGTGAGGCAAGGAGTGAGTGTCAGAGCAATGCCAGCTGTCAGACGCTAGGGCGGGGAGAGAGAGTGTGAGGCAGGCAGTTAGGGCAGACCAATGCCAGCTATCAGAGGCTAGGGCGGGGAGAGAGAGTGTGAGGCAGGCAGTTAGGGCAGACCAATGCCAGCTATCAGAGGCTAGGGCGGGGAGAGAGAGTGTGAGGCAGGGAGCGAGTGTCAGACCAATGCCAGCTATCAGAGGCTAGGGCAGGGAGAGTGAGAGTGTGAGGCAGGGAGTGAGTGTCAGAAGCTGCGAAGCAAAAGCTAATCCTGCAGCTCTGTAGAAACACCCAAAGGGCTAAATTAATAATGACCTGTGGGAGCCAGGACTGGTGGTTTGGTGTGCTCCCTGCAAGGAACTGAATGTAGCAGGTGCTGCATTACTCAGTGCCACACAGCATCTGTTGCTGGGAACCCCGAGGGGCTACTCAAGGATTGTGGGGGCACAACCTGCAGACTCTGTATTATATAAAATCCAAAACGTCAGGCTAAGGAGAAGAACAGGTTGATTGAGACCCTTTGTGGTTACTGTGACATCACTGAGGCACTCGAACTTCACTCTCATGATCCATGATGTCACAGTACCTGCTCAATGTTTAAATCAGCCTGTTTTCTATGTGTGTAAGTAACTTGTGTTAGTGTATCCTTGAGGAACTAGCACTTTATATTTATATCTTATTGATCTGCAGTGTACATTTTGTCACTTTATGCACCCTGTTTTACCAAGAGACCCCCATGGGAACAAGATATTGTATCTAATAGGGCCCTTCCCCAATCTGCCTGTTGCTAAAGTCCCCTCACACTCCTGAATCCCTGAACCAGTATCTACTTAAAGGGCGTAGGAGAGCAGAATCTAGGTTCATTTATGTCCTCGACCCATTCAATCAGAAGCGCAGTTGAAACTATTGACACGTGTATTTTAAAGTTCGTGACTAGGATTAGCATGCTGAGCTGATGCTCATTTCCAGGGGTTCACTCCCAGGGCACATTTAAGGGTTTTGTTCACATTCCCAGAGGCTCATTTCCAAAGGCTTTTTTCCAGGGACTCATTTCAGGGTTTTGTGTCCAGGGGCTCATATACAGGGATTTGTTTCCAGGAGCTCGTTTCCAAGGGCTCACTTCCAGAGGTTTGTTCTCAGCTGTTCATTTCCAGAGGTTTATTCCCAGGAGCCATTCCCAGGGGCTTATTTCCAGGTACTTGTTTCCAGAGGCCTATTTCCAGGGGCCTCTTTTTCAGGGTTCATTACCAGGGGCTCACTTCCAGAGGCTTATTCCCAGGGACTTGTTTCCAGTGACTCATTTCCAGGGCCCATTTCCAGAGGCTTATTCTCAGGGGCGCATTGTCAGGGGTTCATTGCCAGGGGTTCATTGCCAGGGGCTTATTTCCAGATGCTTATTCCCAGGGGCTTATTTCCAAGCGCTCATTTACAGAGGCTTATTCCCAGGGGCTCATTTCCAGGGGCTCACTTCCAGATGCTCATTTCCAGGGGCTCATTTTCAGTGACTCATTTCCAGAGGGTCATTTCCAGACACCTATTCCCAGGGGCTCATTTCCAGGGATTCACTTCCAGAGGCTCATTTCCAGAGGCTTATTCCCAGGGGCTCATCTACAGGGATTCACTGCCAGAGGCTCATTTCCAGTTGTTATTTCCAGGGGCTCATTTTCAGAGGCTTATTCTGAGGGGTTAATTCCCAGTGACTCATTTCCAGGGGCTCATTTCCAGAGACTTATTCTGAAGGACTAATTTCCAGTGACTCATTTCCAGAGGTCATTTCCGGTGGCTTATTCCTAGGGGCCATTTCCAGGTACTTGTTTCCAGAGACTTATTCATAGGGTGTTGTTTCCAGGGGCTCATTTCCAGTCTTATTCCGAGGGGCTCATCTTTAGAGGCATAGAGCCCAGGGGCTTGTCTCCAGGGGCTCATTTCCAGAGGCTCATTTCCAGGGACTCGTTTCCAGGGGCTCATTTCCAAAGGCTCATTTCCTGAGGCTTATTCTGAGGGGCTTGTTTCTAGAGGCTTATTTCCAAGGGGTCATTTCCAGGGACTGGTTTCCAGGGGGTAATTTCAAGGGGTCTCATTTCCAGGGGCTCATTTCCAGAGGCTCATTTCCTGAGGCTTATTCCAAGGGGCTCATTTCTAGGGCTTATTTCCGAGGGTAATTTCAAGGGGCTTATTTCCAGGGGGTCATTTCCAGGGACTCATTTCCAGGGGTCTCATTTCAAGGGGTTCATTTCCAAAGACTTATTCCAAGGGGCTCATTTCTAGGGGCTTATTTCCGGGGGGTCATTTCCAGGGACTAATTTCCAGGGGCTCATTTCCAGGGTCTCATTTCAAGGGGTTCATTTCCAAAGACTTATTCCCAGGGGCTCGTTTCCAGAGGCTCATTTCCAGTGACTCATTTCCAGAGGCTTATTTCCAAGGGCTCATTTCCAGTGGCTTATCTCTAGAAGCATATTTCCAAGGGCTCATTTCAAGGGGTTCCTTTCCAGTGACTTATCTCCAGGGGCTTATTTCCAGGGACTTATCTCCAGGGGCTTTTTTCCAGGGACTTTTTTCCAGGGGCAGCTTTCCAGTGACTTATCTCCAGGAGCATATTTCCAAGGGATCATTTCCAGGAGCTCCTTTCCAGTGACTTATTTCCAGGGGGATATTTCCAAGGAATCATTTCCAGGGGTTCCTTCCTAGTGGCCTCATAGCCAGTGGCTCATTTCGAGGGGATCATTTATATGAGCTCATTTCCAGAGGCTTATTCCCAGGGTCTCATTTCCAGAGCTCATTTCCAAGGGCCTGGGGCTAATTTTCAGAGATTCATTTTCAGGGGCTCATTTCAAGTGGCTCATTTCCAGGGGCTCATTTCCAGAGGCTTAAGGATTCATTTTCTTGCCTGGCCTCTGATTCATCCAATCCGCTACTCAGGACTCAATGACTGTGACATTCTATTCATATTTTAAATAATTGTTTCATTGTATGTTATTGGTGGGGTTGGAGTATTGTTTAGTTGAATATGTATTTTGAATAGTATATTTTTATTTTTGGTTTTCTATTTTAATTATAATTTGGAGTTGATTGTTATTTTGGTTGGGATTAAGTTGTTGGGTGTTTTAAGAATGTGCTGGGGAGGCCAAAAGACGATCAGGCAATATTCCCCCACCAGGCTCAGGGAATTGCACCTTTTTGACTGCCCTAGTTTGTCAGCGGAGACTTACAAACATTGTCAATCCTTTGGGATTTCTAGAAGGTGCAGGAAAGGGCCAAAAACTTGGCATGGTGGGGGAATGGAAAGGGGAGGATGTATTGGGGTGGTGGGGACCAGGTGACACCCTGGGGCGAATTGGTGCCAGGACAGGTGTAATCTCTGTCTTGTTCCCATACCCAAGGGCCCAGCAATTAATGCTGGTCAGGAGTCGAGGTCTTCCTCAGCATCTCATCCAATCCAGGCGGTGTTATCTAATACCAGGTCCATCAAAAACAAGACTGCCATTATAGCGTATCTTGTTGAAATGGTGGATCTGGCATGTGTCACCGAGACCTGGCTGGACGAAAATGCAGGGCCAGCATTGGCTTCTGCAGTTCCAGCTGGGTTCTTGGTGACTCACCGCCCAAGGTTGGATCGTAGGGTGGGGGTGTAGCCATCTTTTTTAAGACCGAACTGAGCCTTGTGGATGTTCATCATGGGAGAGGGTGTAGGTTGCAGGATACTCCTCATTTATCGTCTACCAGGTGATGGGGGTTTATTCCTGCAGGAGATTGCAGACTTCATCGTTGACACATTATTGGAGTCTCCCAGATGGATAATTCTGGGGGACTTCAATGCATGGGTCAACGATGAACTCTCGCCATTTGGTCAAAATCTCCTCTGGCTAATGAAAACACTGGGCCTTACACAGATGATTACCTCCTCTACCCATATAGTAGGTCACTCATTGGATCGGCTTTTCCTCCTGGGGATGGAGATCTCTGACTTGGGGGTGGAACTGGTCAGTTGGTCTGACCATCACACCATAGGGATCGGGTTCGGGGCTCCCCCAAATGGACCCACCCCTTCAGAAATAGTCCGGTACTGCCCTTTAAGGAGAGTTACCCCAGATGGTCTATCAGCAGTCCTGGACCTATCAGGATTGCTGAGTGAAAGTACAAGTCCAGGGGATCTTGTACTTGCCTATAATAAGGCAGTGAGAGATTCCCTGGATTTTATTCCTCCTGTTCGAGTTCTACCACTCACTGTTCGCCCAAGGTCCCCTTGGTATGATGGGTCCTTGAAGGAGGTGAGGCACATTGGTCGAAGGTTGGAAAGAGCATGGCGGAAGTCTGGTCTGGATGCTGACAGGCTTAAATTGATAGAACATTATAAGGGCTATCAATCAGACATCACCCGTAAGAAGGCAGAGTTCCTGTCTAGGAAGATTTCTGCAGCGAAGAATCGACCGACTCAGCTTTTCCGACTATTGACAGATTGTGCAATCCAGTCTGTCTCAGTCCGGAAAAGCTTTTTCACAAATTAAGTGTGATGAGCTAGCTCAGTTCTTCGCAGATAAGGTTGCCAGCATCAGATCTGGAATCGGTCCAGCTTTCTCTACAAGGGGTTGCAGAGGTCGATGGGAGGTGGTGACGGATTTCAGCTGACTGGAATTCATGGACATTGTGAAAATTATCCAGACTTTGCGCCCTACCTGTTGTAGTTTGGATCCAGGCCCTACCTCCCTTTTAGTGGGGTGTGTAGATGTTATCTGCCCAATCCTAGCTGAAATTGCATGGAGATCCTTGGAGAGGGGTGTCTTTCCAGAACCCCTCAAGGAGGTGGTCATTTGACCACTCCTTAAAAACCCTCCTTGGATCCTGATGATCCAGTTAATTATCGACCTGTCTCTAACCTTCCCTTTGTGGGGAAGGTCATTGAGAAGGTGGTTGCGCTGCAACTGGACGATCACCTTGTAACTCACAATGTCTATGAAGCCCTTCAGTCTGGTTTCAGGAATAGGCATAGCACAGAGACTGCCCTTGTTCAGGTACTAAATGATCTCCTAATGGTGAGAGATCGAAAGGCTTGTACCATCTTGGTCCTTCTTGATCTCTCAGCAGCTTTTGACACTGTGGACCATGGGGTGTTTTTGGATACCCTGCTGTTTCTCTGTGGACTGTCGGGTACAGTCCTCGAATGGTTTCGATCATTCCTGGTAGGCAGGGTTCAGAGGGTGGTCACTGGAATTTATTCCTCTGTTGCCCTACCCCTGTCCTGTGGGGTACCGCAGGGCTCCTTATTGGCACCCATGTTGTTCGCAGTGTATATGCTGCCATTGGGAGACATCATCAGGCGATACGGCTTGAGTTTTCACTGCTATGCAGATGACAGTCAGCTGTATATGTCCTTTGTGCCTGGACAGGTTGATGCGATCTCTGTGCTAAATAACTGCCTCTCCGAAATCAAAGACTGGATGAGCTCCAGTTGGCTGAGACTGAATCTGGATAAGACTGAGGTGTTGGTTGTGGACCCGGCTCACCTGGGGGGGGGGCTGGGCATGCGTTGGGCCTGTGGCTTGATGGTGTCCAGCTCACTACCTCAGATTGGGTGCGGAACATGTGTGTTATTTTTGATGATGACTTGACCATGAAATCTCAGGTGTCAGCTGTAGTTAAATCCTCATTTTACCATCTGAGGAATATCGTCCTGGTAAAACACCTGGTTCAGCCAGGCGACCTTCCAACAGTGGTCCATGCCTTCATTACCACCCATCTTGACTACTGCAATGCCCTCTACCTAGGGCTGACTGGGGTTGATATCCACTGCCTGCAGCTGGTGCAGAATGCTGCGGCCAGGCTGTTGACTGGTATCTCTTGGTCCAGTCACACAATGCCTGTGCTGCATGGACTGCACTGGCTGCCAGTTCAGTGGCGGATCACCTATAAGGTAGACTTGCTTACTTTTAAAGCTGGGTGTCAGCGTGGCTCAGTTGGTAGCACATCCGCCTCTGGACCAGAAGGTTGTGGGTTCTCGTCCCATACCGGGATTAGACTTGCACCTAAAAATCGCTGGCATCTGAGTGCAGTACTGGGGGGTGCTGTACTGCTGGGGTGTGCCGTCCTTCGGATGAGACGTTAAACCAAGGTCCCTTCTGCCCATCCTGGTGGGTGTCCAGGTGGAAGTAAAAGAACCCAGGGCACTCTTTGCAAAGAGCAGGGAAGATTCCCAGTGTCCTGGCCAACATTCCCCTTCCCATAAACTGGTTCATGCAATTACCCAGGCTGTGTGTGGGTGATGTTGTGCGATATGACCACCACCACACATTCAGTCACTTCACTACCAGTCTAGCATTGCGTGTAAAGCACTTTGGAATACCGTGTATGAAAAGCGCTATATAAATGCTGATTCTTCTTCTTCTTCTTCTAAAGCCCTACACAAAAAGGACCCAACTACCTGAAAGATCTTCTGACTCCCTACTCCCCCAATCACCCCCTCCGATCCACCGACAAGGGATTGCTAGAGATTCCCAGGGTTCACCTTAAAACATCTAGAGCTCGTGCCTTTTTATTTGTAGCATCAACCCTGTGGCTTTCTCTACCTCGTCGGTTAACAGAATGCCAGACTGTCAGTAGTTTTAAATCTTTGTTAAAAATGTATTTATTTTCACTGGCTTTCCCAGACTGATTTTAAATTTATATTGTTTACCTGTATATTTATGGTGTATATTTTGTACTGTGCCTTGATATTGAAAGGAGCTATATAAATAAAGATTTGCTTGCTTGCTTGTTTGCTTATTCCCAGTGGATCATTTCCAGGGGCTTATTTCCAGAGGCTTATTCCCAGGGGCTCATTTCCAGAGACTTATTCCAAGGGGGCTCATTTCCAGAGTTTTATTCCCAAGGGATACTTTTCAGGTGTTTTTTTACAGAGCTCATTTCCAGGGACTCATTTTCACATTTCCAGGTGTTCATTTCCAGTGGTTTATTCCCAGGGGCTCATTTCCAAAAGCTTATTTCTCAGGGCTCTTTTTTCATGGGCTTATTCCCAGGGGCTAGGGGATCATTATCAGGAACTTGTTTCCAGAGGCTTATTCTCAGGAGCTCATTTCCAGAGGCTTATTCCCAGGGATGCATTCGCAGATGCTCATTTCCAGAGGCTTATTCCCAGGGGCTCATTTCCAGGGCTCATTTCTAGAGGCTTTTTCACAGGGATGCATTTCCATGTGTTTATTTACAGAGACTTATTCCCAAGGGCTCATTTTCAGGGGTACACTGCCAGGTGCTCATTTCCAGGGTTTCATTTCCAGGGATTCATTCACAGGGGCTTATTCCCAGGGGCTTGTTTCCAGGGAAAGGCAGGGTGCAGCACACACAGGTTGGGAAAAATATGCAAACCTGCACACAGTTTGAAAGAAATATGCAAATCTTGATGCTACAGATTTTTTTTTTTATTGAGCTCTGCACAGGCTGTTTTAGCTGCAACAAACTAATTTGATCACCAGCATAACCAGACAGTTTTTGTATTTCTTCTGACCTGTGTGCACTGCACCCTGCCTTTTATAAAGTTACATGGCATCAGCAAGCCCCATAAGCAGTGTGACAGGGTCGAATAAATGTCTGTTCCCATTTGTCATGGAGAAAGTGTTTAAATGCAAGGATCTTTCCTTGTCTGTCTCTTCTCTATCTGGTTGCGCAACCAAATTTTCCTGTGAGACTTCGGTCTTGATCAACCTGACAGGCTCGCAGTTCTTTGCCTCTCACTCTCTCTCAGTTTTCTCTTGCTGTCTGTCTTTTCCTCCCTTGCATATCGAGATTTGCTGATATAAAAAAATGTGCAAATCATTGTATGGAAATGTAACTGATATTGGGATCCCCTGTGTTTGGAAAATATATATAGCATTACTGTTGAAATGTATATAATTTGAGATGACTACAAAAAGCTATTGGAAGCCAGAGGTTACCAGAGTTCAGTTTTTAAGCCTTTTACAAAAGCTGTGCAAAAGGGGGCCTCAACTCAAGAAGCACACTGTGTTCTAGCAGCGAAGGATGGGGGTTGAAAGGACTTATAAGAGCTACGCTGCAACTGCAAGGAAGATTAAGGGAAAAAGGGACACAGAGAATGAAAGAAAACACTGTTTTATTTTGCCTTTATAAATAGTTATCCTGAACGAGTTTTTTTTTTATATTACTGCTACTGTAAATAAATATTTTTGGTGAATTCTACAACTGCTCCTGGTTTTCCCATGCTTCCTGACCTGTGCATCGATGACAGATGGTGTCAGCCTAAGTGGGATTTATGTCGTGCATATCCTAAGACAGGAGTATTGTGTGTGAGTACTGGACCTAGTTCCAGGGAAGCACAGAGAAAGGTATGGATTCTGCAGCAGCAAGTCCAGGAGTGGTTACCAGGAGAATGCCAGCCAAACTAGCAAAGACAGAAGTCCAGTCTGAGACTGTACAGCCAGCACAACTTATGGAAAAAGAACAGGCAGTGACAGAACCTAAAAGCATGATGGACTTTTTCAAATGGTGGGCTATACAACAAAAAGAGATGGAGAAGCAGAGAGAAAAAGAGCTTCAATGTTTAGAAGCACAGAGAAAAGAAGAGATGCAGCAACGGGTGCAGCGATGGCTGGATGCTTACAAGCTATCAAAGGCAGAGGATCTGGCACAGATCCAGATGAGTAACAAAATGTAAGCAACTTGAAAGCCATTAAACTTACAAAGTTTTGTCCCTCGGATGCTATCGAGGCATACCTGACAACTTTTGAAAGAGTTGCCACAGCCTGCCAAAGGCCAAAGCAGCAATGGACAATCAGACTGGTACCCTACCTGACAGAGAAATCCCAGCTTGCCTACAGCAGTATGGACACTGCACAGTCAGAAAACTATGATCTGGTAAAAAAGCGAAATCCTGAAAACATAGGACATCTCTGGAGAGACCTACAGGCAGAGATTTCGATCTCTGAGGTACAATTCGATTGACAGTCCTCGAGAAGCTTTCACCCAACTCACAGAACTCCTGATGAAATGAATCCAACCAGAGCTCAAAACAGTACCACAGATAATCTACACATTTGCCATGGAGCAACTCATCAACATCTTGCATACAGATGTGAGCTGTGGGTAAAGGAACACCAACCAGAGAGTGGGAAAAAGGCTGTTTCTTTGACCGAGCACTACCAAATGGCCAGACAGATGCCACAGCAGCAAGGTAACAGCCAAGCACCAGTAAGACACTCTTTTTCCCATTTAAACTCCAAGCCTGATAAGAACTCTGGTGGGGGTTACACATCTGTGCCCAAAGACTTTATCTGCTATAAATGTAATAAGCCAGGCCATTTTGCAAGAAACTGCCGTAGTAAGGAGAGTGGCACTGGAGCAGATCTGTCCTTGGCAAATTGGGGCAAGTACTTAACAGATGTGAAGGTGGGGGATAAGACTGTGAAGGGACTCATTGATTTGGGAAGCAGACAGACCCTAGTGCATGTTAAAGTGCTGGGAAAATACTGTGCAAAGGGACCAGGTACTAGTGTCATTTGCATGCATTGGGACACTCGGTACTATCCCACCACCTAAGTGACTCTGACCATTAAGGGTGTGTCACATCAAATGAAAGTGGTGGTAGTACCTAAGTTACCTGTACCTGTGATTATTGGAAGTGACTTTCCAGGATTTACTGAGTTGATCAAAGAAGAAGTAAATCCTGATGTTTCAGCAGCTGTGGTGACAAGAGCTCAGGCAAAGAAAATTTCAGACGGTAGGGACACTTTCCTTTTCAGTGATTTTGATTTGCACTTGTTTGAGCACAGCTCCAAGATCCAGAAATCCAAGAAAGAAAGACGATGCCTGAAGAAACTATGGCAATAAATGACTGATGGACATAAAGGGTTAACATATGAAAATGCTGAAACTAAATTGATAACTGATTGCGATTTTCTTTCAGAACAAGCTAACAATGTTCCTGTCCAGGGTTATTTTAAGCAGCTGGGGTTGAAACCAAAACAGGATGGAGCAATGTTTAAAAAATGTAATGGGCTACTATACAGAGTTTGGGTTAAACCTCAGACACAGGAACAGTCAGAACATTTGGTTATACCACAGAAGTATAGAATAGAATTGTTACAGATAGCTCATGATAGTCCTATGGCTGGTCACTCAGGGAGGGATTGCACCCTTGCCAGATTGCTGTATAGATTTTACTGGCCTGGAATTCATGAAGATGTTGCTACCTATTGTAATTCCTGTGCTGAGTGTCAGAAAGTAGCCCCAGTCACTAGAAATAACAAGGTGCCCCTTATACCCCTACCCCTGATACATGTGTCTTTTGAGAGAATTGCAATGGATGTGGTTGGTCCTTTAGACAAAAGTAAAAAGGGTAATAGATTTATCCTGGTAGTATGTGACTATGCTACTCGATACCTAGAAGCAGTTCCAATGCGTACTGTTACAGCTTCAAAAGTGGCAGCAGAGCTTGCCAAACTTTACAGCAGAGTGGGCCTACCTAAAGAAATTATTGCTGATCAGGGCAGTAATTTTGGTGCTGCATTACTTAAGGAGCTGTACAGACTGCTAGATATCACTGCCATAAGAGCCTCCCCCCATCACCCTCAGACAGACGGTCTTGTTGAGTGTTTTAACCAAACCATAAAACGCATGTTAAAAAGATTGTAAAAAGGGGAAGGGGAAAGATTGGGACCAATACTTGCCTTACCTACGTATTGCCTACAGAGAAGTGCCACGGGCATCAACAGGGTTTTCACCATTTGAAATGCTGTATGGTAGGTAGCCAAGAGGGCCACTGGGTGTGATAAAAGAAACGTGGGAAGATAATTCCACTCAGAAACAATCTATAACATCTTATATGTGTGCCCTAAGAAAGAAGTTGGCAAAATATGTTGAAATTGCCCATAGTAATTAGGAAGAGGCCCCAAACCAGCCGAAGGTATATTATGACCATGGGGTAAAAGAAAACGTTTTTGAGCCAAGTGAAATGTTTTTTCTGCAGTTACCCACAACAGAAAATAAGCTGTTAATGAAGTGGCAAGGGCCTTATAAGGTTCTTAGATGTACTGGCGCTGTTAACTACGAGACTGAGACCCCGACAGGAAAAATCCTACGAAGATATACCATGCTAACCTCCTCAAGAAATGGGTTGAAAAAATGCCAAAAGCTGCTTTGCTAACTTTACCAGAAACTGATAAAGAAGATATTGATGTAGCTTATGATAGACTGGAACAAATTGTAACTGCTGATGCTGTAAAGGTGAATGTTTCCTTAACCTCAGAACAAACTGCAGACATTCGTAATGTGCTAAAGACATTTAACAGTACTTTTACCACAGTACCAGGTCTAGCAAAAGGGGTTGAGCATGTAATAGTGACAAGGAATGCTTGTTCTATTAGCAAAAGACATACAGGTTACCAGAGCAGTTAAGAGCCGATGTGGTTAAGTAAATACAAAAAATGAAAGACTTGGGTATCATAGAGGAGTTGAGGAGTGCTTGGTCATCTCCAATGGTAATTGTAAACAAAAAGGAAGGTGGTGTTAGAATCTGCCTTGATTTTAGGAAACTTAATCAAGTGTCATAATTTGACAGTTATCCTATGCCCAGAATAGATGATTTGGTGGACAGACTGGGGAGTGCAAAGTACATCAGTACCCTCGATTTCACCAAGGCTTGCTGGCAAGTACCTTTAGCTAAAGAATCCAGAGATAAAACTGCATTTGCCACCACTATTTGATTCTATCGGTTCACCACCATGCCACTTGGTTTACATGATGCACCAGCTACATTCCAACCGTAGAAGGATGTCACTTTATCCCCTCACACTGGTTATTGTGCTGCGTACCTGGATGATGTCATGGTGTGTAGTCCAGACTGGGAAAGCCACCTGGAACACCTACGAGCAGTTATCCAAGCTATTAAAAATGCAGGTCTGACTATTAATCCTACCAAATGTGCATTGGGCATGCAGGAAACCAGATATTTGGGCTATGTTTTGGGAAATGGAGAAGTTAAGTCAGAGATTTCAAAAACAGAAGCTATATCTAACAGCCCTGTACCTAAACCAAAGAAACATGTCAGATCATTTTTAGGGCTGGCTGGTTATTATTGGAGATTTGTTCCCAACTTTTCTGAGTTAGCTACTCCCCTCACTGAACTCATGAAAAAACGGTACCCAAAGAATGCGAAATGGCCCTCAGAGTGTGATGAAGCTATTCAAGTCATTAAGGCTGCATTATGTTCAGCCTGTTTTAAGAAGCCCAGACTTTGAGAAGCCATTTCTGCTACAAACAGATGCATCTGAGGTAGGCCTAGGTGCAGTCGTAAGTCAAAATGTAGATGGGACACAACATCCTATTCTGTACATCAGTAGGAAATTGCATGACAGAGAGAAAAGGTACTCCACTGTTGAAAAGGAATGTCTAGCCATGTAGTCCCTTAAGTTTTATTTGCTATGAACTGATTTTGTTCTTGTAAATGATCATAGTCCTCTCTGTTGGCTTAACCAGATGAAAGATACAAATTCCAGAATCACATGGTGGTACCTGGCAATACAGCCATTTAAATTCACTGTGATACACAAATCTGGTAAAGAGAATAGCAATGCTGATTTTCTTTCAAGATATGGATCAGGAATTGAGGGTTCTGAAGGTTGGAAAACAAATGTATGGATTTGAACTGTACTGTTTGCTGTACTGTTATAGGAAAAGAGAGATAATGTACATGTGCTTAATGTCTGAACGCAGCAAATGTTATCAGAGAATAAAAAGTTTTGGAAACCTGTTTAATAAAACAGGTTCCCTCTTAAGGAGGGGGGTGTTTGCGACAGGGTAGAATAGGACCCTGTCCCATTTGTTATGGAGAAAGTGTTTAAATGCAAGGATCTTTCCTTTTCTGTCTCTTCTCTATCTGGGTGCGCAACCAAATTTTCCTGTGAGACTTTGGACTTGATCAACCCGACAGGCTCGCAGTTCTTTGCCTCTCACTCTCTCTCAGGCTTCTCTTGCTGTCTGTCTTTTCCTCCCTTGTATATCTAGAGCCGCTGATATAAAAATATGTGCAAATCATTGTATGGAAATGTAACTGATATTGGGATCTCTTGTGTTTGGAAAGAATATAGCATTACTGTTGAAATGTACATAATTATAATTTGAGATGACTGCAAAAAGCTGTTGGACGCTAGAGGTTACCAGAGCTAAATTTTTAAGCCTTTTGCAAAAGCTGTGCAAAAGAGATCCTCAACTCAAGAAGCATGCTGTGTTCTAGCAGCTCCTGCCTGATATTTACAAAAGCAGGATGGGTTGAAAGGACTTGTAAAAGCTAAGCTGCAACTGCAAGGAGGATTGAGAGAAAAAGGGACACTGAGACTGAAAGAAAGCACTATTTTATTTTACTTTTGTAAATAGTTATACTGAACAAGTTTTTTTTATGTTCCTGCTACTATAAATAAATATTTTTGGTGAATTCTACGACTGCTCCTGGTTTTCCTTTGCTTCCTGACCTGTGCTTCGATAACAAACAGCACCAGCACACCCTTTCTGAGAAGAGCCATCTTTCCCACTTTATTACAGCTTGTTTCCAGGGACTCAGTTCCAGGGGATCATTTCCATGGGCTCCTTTATAAGGTCTCATTTACAGGGTCTCATTTCTAGGGGCTCCTGTCCAGTAGCTCATTTCCAGGGGTAAGTTTCCAGGGACTCATTTCTGGGTACTCATTTCCAGGGGCTCATTTCCATGGGCTCCTTTACAAGGTCTCATTTCTAGGGGCTCCTGTCCAGTGGCACATTGCCAGGGGCTCATTTCCAGGGGTTAGTTTCCAGGGACTCATTTCCAGGGGCTCATTTCCGAGAGCTCTCACAATGGCTCTTTTCCAATGGCTTGATGCCTGTGGCTCATTTTCACAGGCTCATTTCAGGGTTTTGTTTTCAGGGGCATATTTCCAGGGGTTCATTTCCAGAGGCTTGTTTCCACAGGCTTATTTCCAAGGGCTCATTTCTAGGGGCTAATTTTCAGAGGCTTGTTCTTAGGGCTCGTTTCCAGAAGCTTATTCCCAGGAGCTGTTCCCAAGTGCTCATTTCTAAGGGCTTGTTTCCAGGAGCTGATTTCCACAGGCACATTCTTAGGAGCTCATTTCTGGGGGCTCATTTTAAGGGACTCATTTCCAGAGGCTTATTCCCAGGAGCTCATTTCCAGGGACTCATTTCAGGGTTTTGTTTCCACAGGCTCATTTACAGGGGCTTGTCTCCAGTGACTCATTTCCAGGGGCTCATTTTCAGGTACCTGTTTCCAGGGGCTGTTTTCCAGAAACACATTTCCAGGGGCTTGTTTCCACATAATCATTCCCATGGGCTTGCTGCCAAAGGCTTGTTTCCAAGGGGGTCATTGTCAGGGCTCATTTCCAGGTACTTGTTTTTAGGAGCTTGTTTCCGGGGTCTCATTTCTGGGGCTATTTCCACAGTCTCATTTTTAGGAATATGTTTTCAGGAACTCATTTCCAGGGCCTTGTTTCCACTGGCTTATCGATAGGTACTTGTTTCTAGTGGCTCATTTGCAGAGGCTAGTTTCAATGGACTTTCTTCCAGGAGTTTATTTCCAGTGGATAATTTTATGGGGGATCATTTCCAGGGGCTCATCTCAGGGGACTCATTTCCAGGGGCTCATCTCTACAGGGCCTCATTTTCAGAGGCTAGTTGCAATGTATTTGCTTCCAGGGGCTCATTTCTAGGGGATCATTTTCAGATAATCATTTCCAGAGGCTCATTTCCAGGGGCTTATCTCCAAGGACTTATTTCCAGAGGCTCATTTCTGAGGGCTCCTTTTCAGAAGTTAATTTTCAGGGGCACATTTTCAGGGTCTCATTCCCAGGCTCTTGTTTCTAGGGGCTCATGTCCAGGGGATCATTTCCAGGTTCTTTTTTCCATAGCTTATTTCCAGGAGCTCATTTCCAGAGTCTCAATTCCAGGGGTTCATTTTCAGGTTCCTACCTCCAGGGGCTAATTTAGAGGGGTTCATTTTTAGAGGCTCATTTCCAGAAGATTATATCATGGTTCTTGCTTCCAGGGGTCATTTCCAGGAGTTCCTATCTAGGGACATATTTTCAGGGGCTGATTTCCAGAGGCTCATTTCCAGGTTCTTGTTTCCAGGGACTAGCTTCTAGATTCTTGTTTCCAGGGGTCAGTTTCTGAGTACTTGTGTTTAGGGACTAGCTTCCAGGCTCTTGTTTCCATGGACTAGTTTCTGGATTTCAAAAGAGCAGACTAACTAGATGAGGGAATTAGTCCAAGACCAGTTAGATGAAGTGGGCAGAATCTGAGAAGTGGAGTAAAGACAGGAAGAAATAAAAGGGGCCAATACTGAGGAGGTGAAGTCATGCTGGAGGACGGTTACCAAGAGAAAAGGTACAAGAGACAATATGGTTCTCCAAAAAAGTCAGGAAGACAGTGAGAGCCAAAAAGAAGGACTTTCTCAGGTAGAAGGAGAAGCAGGAAGATGAAGAATGGAGGGAGTAGCAAGTAAAAATGACTTCTGGCCAGAGCCAATAGGGCTGTGATGTGCTGCCAAGTGAGCAAAGTTACACGTGTGCGTAGAAATTATTGAATGCCCGGGTGTAACTTGACCATTTTTTGGAGGTGTTGCACCAAATTTTCAACATGGTCTTTTTGGAACCCCTCCTCGTGAACAGTGCCACTGTCATTTTGTTCACTTGTCCAGAAAGGTGATTTCGCAGAGTGACTGTGCCATTCTGTGCCACAGGTGCGAAAACACATTTCGGACAGGATGTGATAAATGCCAGCTGTACTGTTAAAAAGGAGGTGTGCAAAAATGGCAATGTTGAAAATGTGGAGGGAAAATATAAAAAATTGGCAATGTTAGGAGCGTGCATAGAAACTGCACAGTGCACACTCATAACACAGTCATTTTGCAACATGGGATTTTTGGGACCCCGCCTCATGAACAGTGCCACTGTCATTTTGTGAATCAGTCCCAAAAGATAATTCTGTGCAGAAACCATGAAATCACCTTTCAGGACCGAGTAACAAAATGACAGTGAAAGTTTTCACAAGGTGGGGTCCCAAGAACCTCATGTTGAAAATGTGGGGCCAAATTTCAAAAAAATGACTTATTTATCAACATAAGTTGAAAAACCCATTGAATGGCATTATAGCATGCTTACCTTTGATTCTTCAGTTTGTGGTTCGACTTTGAAGAGTGCAGACATGTTCCGGTCCAGAGAAGATGACAGCGTCAACCTCCGGAGGTAAGTATGGAGTAAGGGGGGTGCGGAGAATGGGTGCTCAGTGGGAGGGTGGGGATGGGGAGGCAGACTGGGGCGATAACGAGGGACCGTTTCTTTTACAGATAAAAAAATAGGTTGGGGACTGTTTCTTTATTCACAGAAAAGCAAAAAAAGACATTTGTGCACATTGGGGTGGGCTCCCAGTGTGCCACATGGATGGGTGGGTGGTGGTGGGTGAGAGATGATGCCGATATGGGATTGGGCACCTTTACGTCGGCAGAAGAAAATGCATTTGGGCACACTGGGGTGAGCTCCTAGTGTGCTACATGAGTGTGGGGGGGCTACATAATGCTGACATGGGGAATGGAGACCCCGATGTTGTTGCTTTTTCTTTGTTGCCAGTGCTGGTATGCTAGCAAGCGTGGCACTTGCCCATGTGCAGTTGCGGTGATTAGCATTTTGCCAATCACAACATGATGGCACCAGCAGAACTGTGCATACACACAAGTTGCACATGCGCAGTTCATGCACCAGAATGCGGGTAGTAACAGCCGAAATAGTGTAGCTGTTATTCCGTAGTGCCCAATCGTGGTGGAGGGTTTCAGGCTCCGTTGGACTTTTGGAAGTATCCTTCCAAAAGTCCAACAGAAGGTTCCACGATTGGCTATTTTTAGAGTTACTGAGCGATCCCAAAATGGTTGTAGGCTCGGCCCACAGCCCTAACTAGGGAGGTTAAGAGGGCATCGGGGACACAAAAGCAGACACTGAGCTGTGTACTGAAGAGGGGGTTATAGGTAGGGAAAAAACAGCTTTTCAGCAATATTAGGAAAAAAATATGAGAGGGAAATTGTTAGGCTAACAGTGGGGGGCGGCGGGGTAATAGAGGATGAGCAGAAGCAGCCATTTTTAATGACTAATTCTGCTCAGTATTCATAACGGAGGGCAGCGGACTTTTGTCAGACAGCAGCATAAAGGCTGCTAAAAGGAGATCCCAGATATGATAGCAGGTATTTAAAAGTTAAAGGGTCAGAAAAGGGCTTGCAGCCCTGAAGATAGCTATGGCCCCAGTGCCAGATGAGATGCATCGGAGGGTGCTCAGGGGACTGACATCAGAACTAGCTGACCCCTTGGTAGGGCTATTCAATAGCTGAATTCAGACGGGGTGGTTCCAAAAGACTGGAGTGTAGTACACGTAGCTCTGCTCCACAAGGATAATAATAATAATTTTATTTATATAGCGCAATTCAGGTATCAAAGCGCTTTACATACATTTTAAAACAGCTCAATAAAATCACATAAAACGTACACAACAGCATCAATTTAAAAACTTCCAAATTCATAATATTTCAAGTGTTAAAAGCCTGTTTAAATAAATACATCTTTAAACTGGTTTTGAAACTCTCCACGGTCTCGCACTCTCTGATCTGATGAGGTAGAGAGTTTCACAAGGATGGTGCCGTGAACATAAAATCCCTTGTACCAGATGTTTTCAACCATACCCTGGGAACCTCTAGCAACCCCTCGTCAGTAGAGCAGAGAGATCAGCCAGGGCTGTAAGGAACCAGGAGCTCTTGCAGATAACCTGGTCCCTGTCCATGTAGGGCTTTGTAGGTCATAAGGCCAACCTTAAAGGTGGTCCGCCACTGTATGGGCAGCCAGTGCAGAGCGCGCTGCACAGGCATAATATGACTGGTACGGGAAGTCCCAGTCAATAGTCTTGCCACCATGTTCTGCACTAGCTACAAGTGGCAGACATCAAACCCCGGAAGCCCTAAGTATAGGGAGCTGCAGTAGTCAAGGCACAAGGTCACAAAGGCATGGATCAGTGTGGGAAAATCACTGAACGGTACAAGGTGCTTAATTCTGGCAATGTTCCTAAGATAATAAAAGGAAGATTTGATGACTGCCGACACCTGCGCCCACAGTGTCAGCCCATCATCAAATACCACCCCCAGACTACACACCTGTTCAGAGGTGGGTAGCTGTACACCGTTGATCCAGAGCCCAGATGGTAACCCCACTACTGGCCTCTCTATCCGGTGCACCGGCTCCACCACCAGCACCTCAGTCTTCCCGGAATTCAATTTCAACCAACTAGATCTCATCCAACCATGGATTTCCACCAGACAGTTGTTAAACATCGAGATCGCACTATCCTGGTCGAATGCAAAAAACAGACAGAGCTGTGTATCATCTGCATAGTTAGTGAAAACTCAGCCCATATCATCTTACAATGTCTCCGAGTGGCAGCAGATACACTGCGAACAACATGGGGGACAGCACTGAGCCCTGAGGCACCCCGCATGACAGGGAGAATGGCTCAGAGGAAAAAATTCTCTACACCACCCTCTGAGACCTGCCAGCTAGGAAAGAATGGAACCATCTAAGAACAAGACCAGCCAGTCCACAGATGACCCTCAGACGCTCGAGCAGAACCCCATGGTCTACAGTGTTGAATGCTGAAGCGAGATCCAGAAGCACCAAGATGGAGTGGCACTTCTGGTCTCTTGCTATCAAGAGATCATTGAGCACCTGAACCAGAGTGGTCTCGGTACTATGTCTTCCGGAAAACAGACTGGAGAGGATCAAAGACATCATGGATGGTAAGATGGTTCTCCAGTTGCAGTGCAACTACTTTCTCGATCACCTTCCCAACAAAGGGAAGGTTAGAGATAGGTCTGTAGTTTGCACAGATGCTTGGGTCTAAAGAAGCTTTCTTCAGAAGTGGTGTCACCACTGCCTCCTTCAATGAGCTAGGAAACTCTCCGAAGTCTAAAGAGCACCAAACAATCTCTGCAAGGATTGGGCCAATGATCTCTCCATAAACCCTAATCTAGGCAAGTAGGGCCCAGATCCAAACTACAGCAAGCTGGCTGCAATTTCTGGACAATCTGCACAATGTCCCCTATCTCTGGTTGGCTGAAAGATATCCAGGATGGCCGAGGGGTGGTGATCTCGCATCGACCACCACTAACTCCCATAGAGGGCGCTGAGCAGATTTCAGCCCTGACATCAGCCACCTTATCTGCAAAGAAATGAGCAAACTCAACTCACTTATCTTGTGAAAATGCTCCTGGAACCTGTAGACAGGCTGGGTTGCACAGCCTGTCCACGGTTCAAAAGAGCTGAGCAGGCCGATTCTGAGCAGGCCGATTCTGAGTGGCAGCTATCTCACCGGACAGGAACTCTGCCTTCTTACATGAGATTGCTGATTGATAGCTTTGATAATGATCTATCAATCTAAGGTGGTCGGCATCAAGGGCCATTCTCCACCAGCAACGCTCTAGCCTTCATCCCACCCGTCTCATCTTCCTCAAGGTCCCATCAAACCAAGGGGACCGAGGGCGAACAGAGAGGGGGGGACAAACATGGACAGGGGCAAAAGCATCCAGAGCCCCAGTGATAGCCTTGTTATAGGCCAAGACAAGATTCTCTGGATCAACGCCTTCCCTCGGAACTCCTGATAGATCTAACACCGCCAAAAGACTCTCTGGGGTAACGTCCCACAATGGGTGGTATCTGACCATCTCCACGGGGGTAGGCCTATAAGGGGGGTGGGCTGGAGTTTGACTCTTACTGTGTAGTGATCGAACCATATGACTGGCTCACCACCAAATCAAAGGACTCGATCCACAGGAGAAAAACCAGATCAAGTAAGTGACCCTGATTATGAGTAGCAGAGGCAACTACCTGTGTGAACTCCAATGAAACCATAGGTTGGAGGAAGTCTTGACCAAACTGAGAGAGTTCGTCGTCGACCCAGGATCATCAGCCTGGGTGACTCCAATGCTGCATCGATGACGAAGTCTGCCACTTTCTGCAGGAACAATTTCTCACCCCCGGTAATTGAGAATGATCCTGCAGCCCACACCTGCTACTACGGTAGACTCAAATGATCTGACCACTTCTACTGGTACACCAGCAAGGCCCAACTCTGATCTAAAACAGATAGTAACCTCCCCCCATCCCTGTGGTCCGATCTCGAGTGGTGTATCACTGAAAACCCAGCTGGGACCGCCGCTTCCAAAATGGGGCCCGTGGTGTCATCAAACCAGGTTTCAGTGATGCATACCAGGTCAGCTGTCCCAACAAGATTGGTAATAATAGCCATCTTGTTCCTAGTAGACCTGGCATTGCATAACACCACTTGAGTCGGACGGGGCTCCAGGGCTGACCGGATTTTCGGACCAAAATCACAGGAGCCCTTAAGCATGGTAACCAGACATGGCAAACCACGATCTAGAGACCATTTCACCCCAGGGCATCTCCTGGACCATACAACCACGATACAACCGCTCCGCTCACTCCCCTCCCGACGTCCACGACCCCCGGTCCATCCCCCCCCTCTCCTAACAATACCCAAAGCCCTACATCAGTTATAAATCTCTGCAGGCAAAGGGGGGGAATAAAAGGGCAGGAAGTCGCAGAGTTGGTAGGGGAGTAGTGCGTGACTGGGACAGCAACAGACCAGCACATCTTCTGTTGAGAATAAACCTATAATACCCCCAGATCTTTCTCCAAACTTTCCCAACTAACCTCAAATAAATAATTCCAAAAACTTTTTATAACATAAAAAATAATAACAATGAACTAAATATGATATGCTGGGGTTCTCTCACAACTCCAGCGTTAAATGTCCAGGACAGTCACCTCCGCTGCCTCTCACACAGGGGAGAAAGAAAATGTAATAGACTGGAGTCCTCGCACCACTCCAGTTAAATGTATAAAAGTCACCCCCACTGCCTCTCATGCAGGGCACAAAGAGCAACTGGGTAACTACAGACCTATCAGACTTACCACCAGTGTGAGTAAACTGATGGAGACGCTAGTCAAAGAGGACCTGCTGGACTACCTGGAGAAAAACAGGCTCCAGGATAGTGAACAGCATGAGTTCATGGCAGGGAGGTCTTGTCAGGCCAACTTGACAGTATTCCTTGACTGGGTAACTAGGACCGAGGATAGGGATCATGCAGTGGATTTACTTTACTTCAACTTCAGCAAGGCATGCAACTTGGCGTCTCACAGAAGGCTGCTGAAGAAGTTAGAAGATTTCTCACTGGAGATCTTACTTCAGGGGAAAGGGGTAGAGGGAACAGGTTTTCACTCATCTGACGTCTTCCTCAGAGTGATGCGGTGTGGGAAAGGGAAGGGGGGGGTAGGTGAATGGGCCAAAGATTAAGTAGGCTCTGCAGGGATAGTATAGGCAAGGGAAAATGGGCAGACTAGGTGGGCCAAGCAGTCTTTATCTGCTGGCAAATTCTGTTTCTGTGTTCCTATGTGCTACTGTCACTATTACATACTGGAAAATTTAAAGTGACAGTACATCAGAGAGCCAAGTGCAAGAGTGCAGGATTAAAGTGAGAGTGCAGAATACAGCACAATGCTAAGCACGCATGAAAAGTAGAGGCGGGGGAATATCTGACCCAACGTCATGACCCGACCGGTATATTAAGCCTGTAGCTTTGATCTGGTCTGGTCAGATTTCTTTTCTGTGATTAGGTCAGATTGCTGCAGACGCTGTGCGGCTGCCAGTGGTGATAAGAAGCTAACGAGCTGCTAATGGAAAGGGCAAAGTGTGTGTGAAACCACTTAGAATAAGCATGAGAAAGGTGAGAGCATCGTACTATCCAACCTTTCTGCTGTTAATCAAGTAGGACAAATAAGAGTTTAGCTTGGAAGTTCTACAGTTTAGAGACAGACACTGATTGTAAGGCAAAGTGTAATCTCTGCCCAACTCCCACGCTAATTAGTAGAGACACATCAATTAATATGTTTGGCACTTCTAGTCTGTTAAACCACATACAGAACAAGATGGGGGATTAAAGCAAGCACTGGGGAGGCAGTATAGTGCAGTGGTCTAAGGCTCTGAGCTGCAAATTTGGTGACATCCAGCAGACCAGACCTGGGTTTGAATCCCTCAACTTCCACTTGCATACTGTGTGACCCTGAGCAAGTCACTTAACCTCTTTGTGCTCCCAGGTCGCTCCTGTAAAAAAGCTTTCAGCTTAGTGTGCTATACTTGGTTAAACAACTAAAAAAAATAAAGCAAGCACCAGACACATTGTTACAATGGGCCTTATATTGTGAAAGCAATGAGATTAGGTGCTATACCAAATGACGGGTGTATGGCACACACACTCCAGCTAATACTACATTATTCAATTTTTAAGCAAATATCTGTAGAAGAAATGTTGGCAACGGGACACTCAATGGTTGCACACTTTAAACACTCCTCCTCCTCAGCCACTGAGAAGCTGACAGAACTGCAGAAGACATTGCAGTTACCAGTTCACCATCTTATGCAGGACGTTCCAAAAGGCGGAACAGCTCATTTTATGTTAGAAAGATTAATTGAGCAGTGGAGGGTGTTAACAGTGAATGCATCAGAGACTGAAACAAGAACTTTTAACTCAGCACAGTGGACACTGGCAAAGAAAGTGTGCTGTTTGTTATGCCCCTTTGAAACAGAGACAAAACGCCTAAGTGCAGCCGATGTCTGTATTTCAGACATTATACCAACTGCCACAGTTTTATATCACACTATTGAGAACATCAAGGTTCCAGGTCTACAGTCTATGAGAAAAGCCCTTTTAACAGCAATCGACACTAGACTACTTCAATACAAATACTGTAAAGAAGTTGTGGCAGCTACAGTGCTAGATGCTCAGTCTAAAACACATTTCTTCAGGACAGACAGTGGCAAAGCATTCACTAGGGCTATTGTAAAACAACTTGTGCAAGAGATTGCTGACAGAAAGCCTAATGTGAAAGAATCACGGGACAACCCTGCAACTGATGATGAGTGTGAATCAGGGGACCTCTGGGAACTGTTCACGCAAACCAACTCCATACGCCATTGTAAATCACCCCCCCATCCCCAGAAATGGTGGCAGTTACTGGTGATGGATATAGCAATTTTGTGTGGTGTTTTATACACGCTGGATGTGGTTAGTGGTGAAGGTTAACAATTATACTGCCCCCTCCAATCACAATAAGTTAATTACTTACCCACACATTTGACAGTGCCCCTTCCCCCATGCCAAGCCCAATAAAGGGCACAAGTTTTGTTACTTATCATTTTTTTCTCTAGCACATTCTTTTGAGGATAACATACCCAGATACACTGAGCTGGAAACCTATATGGCAGAGCACGCTGTGCCGAAGAAGTCAAATCCCGATGCACTGCAGTATTGGCAGACGAACGGCACTCACTTTCCGACTTTGGCTTCCATAGCAAGATGCTACTTAGCAGCACCACCAATGAGCATTCCTAGTGAGAGAGCATTTAGTGTTGCTGGTGACATCATCAGCAATCACTGGTCCAGAATGTCCATGGAGAATGCCAACATGCTGCTTTTTCTTAAGCAGAACTTGCACAGGTTTTAAAATGTAGTTGCTCCTGTTTGCAAGGTAACATTTCACTAACATTTACTGCCGCTGCATGTTTATGGTTTTACAGATATGCTGTCTGAACTGGCTCTGTTTCATTTTTATGTAAGGAGGGGCATGAAGCTTCATTTTTAAAATGTTTCCAAATTGCAGAACGGACATGCTGTGCGACCTGTGCGAACAGTAGCTGTCTGCTTTTAGACTGAATGGTGGACTGGTTTCTTTTGTTTTATTAGGTTGTTTATTATACTATTCATTGACTAGTATCTGCTGAAATTGTGTTATTTTTTTTTTTACCTTTTTAAATATGGTTGCACTTTTTACTGTGCTTGATAAATTAGTAAAACCTATTTGCTGACATGCACTGGTTTCCAGTATGTCCATTATTTACAAACAGGAGAGGTATCCGAGGCACCATAATATCTGACCCGGTTGGATTGAATCCCCAAACTATCCGGATCCGATATCCAGCTGTTTTTTACTATTCACCCTTCCCTAATAAAAGTGAAGGGATCCACTGTCATAGTAATAGTTGCTAAACATACAGTATCAATAATAAAAGTTATTAAATAATAGTATAGAAAACATTGTCTTACAACATAACATGGGAAAGGGTGTCAGAGCAAAACATGCAAAACAGGAGCACAAGAATTTAAATACATGTAACCCCCTACAAATGGAGGTTCCCAAAAGTCTTCCGTGAGCTTGCCCCAATGCTCATTGCCAGGCTGGTGTCCTGCGGTTAGCCCCTAAAAGTATTGCCCGTGAGTGCCCATGTGCCCCCTGTATACTGTCTCTTTAAGGGCTGCCTGTTTGCAGTCATAAGTAATTGAAAGGGGGGACTGTGTGTTTCCATGCCCGAGTCCCGCCCAGGCTGCTGAATACTCGCTCCATTTCTGCCATCGCTACTTGTGCAGAGGGAGCCCTGTTGAAAGATGTAACTAATTGTTGGTGACCATTTAAGGTAATAATAAAAATGTGGTTTGTGCTAACCTGCCTTATTTGCAGCAAGGACTGTTCAGCTTAGCTCCACCATTTAGGTCCTGAACTGCTGAATTGGACCGATCAGTACGTGAGGACTCTAAAATGGAGCCTACTAACATGGGACTGTGTGGATTACCAGTTGAGATTTGTAGTTTTGGGCTGTTGGCGCCTTTTGAACTGGAGGAGGAGCTCTTACTGTGACTGACAGTTCAACTGACGAATCAAACCTTTTGGATCAAGGGGAAATACCACGAGCTGTCTGCTGGCAAGCCAGATTTGAGTTAGAAGCTGAGAGAGAAGGAGCTTGCATACAAGCAGCCGTGTTGCGTAGTAGTTCGCACGGGAGAACGTGGAAGGCCTAAATTCTGGCCTGCTTGCCGTTTTCTGCCTAGAGAGAGAATGAGAGAATTGGTTCGGACTAAATCCGATCTGTGTGCTATGACGCAAGCTACTGAATTGGGACCAGGCTTAACCTGTAGAAGACCGAAGATTTTGCTGAACGTGATCGGCCTGTCAGGAACTTTTGCCTGGTACAGTAATATCTTCCTTATATATAAATGTGCTGTGTACTGACTGGGGGCCGCAATTTAATTCCTCTTCTCTGTGAACTGTGTGCTGATAGCTGGATCTGTATCCAACACGAAACGGACTAAATCCGCAGTTAGACCCACGTGGCTGGGTCTTGCCAGACCACCCTACTGCACAGAGAAAAGCCATCAACAAGAGACCTGCTAGGGGATCAGCCCCTGCTCCACATCTGAACAGGAACAACATTGCGGTGAACCATGGTAGCCCTGCTTCTCCAAGCCATCCAGAGAAATCATCTGCGGTCTCAATCTTTGTCCATCCTGTGTCCAGTATTGGGGTATCATGAGTAACCACCAGGGTAGCTCCCTGCAACTACCATTTAATCAAAGTGTGTCACCTGATTATCTTGTTGTTTATTTTATGAACTGAGCACTCCGGCTCCGGATTACAATTAGGGAGGGTGCATGTTGTTTCTTTCCTCACATGGCCCCAACCAGTTGCAATGCCGGCCTACCCAGGGCAACGGTCCTGGATAGCCTTTCCCTCCATCCTGGGTACCCAGAGATTGCGACTGTTAGGGACTCTGACTGCTTGCATAACTGCATGGTTATTACAGAGAGAGACAGTAAGCTAATTAACCTGATTGCCCCTATCCTTGTTAATACCCCCCTGAATAAATTAGATCTACTTTTTCTGCCTTTTAAACAGTCTGTGGGTTCTGTTTATGCCTGAAGTATTGTGTTGCATGCCATGTGCTCTGTTTAACCTTGTTTTACAGGGGGTCCCCAAGGACGAGTTGGAGAGCTAAATCCTGGTGGTAAGTGCCAAAAGTGTGGGTTTGAGTAAAGCATATCAGGGGTATTGTGAAGGTTATTGTTGTATTCTGTGTGGGCCACTAGCAGGAACTGAGGGGGGTTACAGTGTCCCAGAGGGCTGTGCCCAAGTTAGCACGACCACTAATAACCCTGATCTCTGGGTGGAGGCACCCATTTCAGAACTCAGGCCCCTTAACCTACTGGTTGCCCAGCAGGCAGGGGTAATAGCCCTTGGGGTAGCGCCACCTAGGGGTTACATCTTGGAGGCACCGCTGGGATTAGCGGCCTCTAGTGGCCAAGGGAGGAAGTTACCCTGATATGTTTAGTTTAGGGGAGAAAATGGAGGACATTGCTACGTCCAAGCTAAAAACTGCCCCCTAAAGGCTGTTAGTGCACTGAATTATGGGGTGGAGTGAGGCTGAGGGGTTAGACCCCCAACAGGCTCTCCTGTTACTGGACGTCTCATTAGGGATTACTAATGCTGATATTGTAGCCACTGTGGAACATGTTAAGGGCTTAGGCAAAGTCGAGGTGAAGGGGAGAGATGCAGATTTGTTTGAACAGACTATGATAGTGTTGCAGTCCTGTAGCTCCCCAATAGATCCAGAGAAGGTACCCCCTGTTATTCTGCCGGAAGGTACCCAGAAGGGGTGGAGGGTCATTCACCTGCACAGTGATCTGACTACCCCGGGTGGGTCCCCCCGTATAGAAGGGTTTAAGGATAAGTTGCTCAAATTATTAGTGCCTGAAGGATGAACTGCTCAAGAGCTCATAAAGATGCTAGACCTTTCAGAGGAACACACGCCCCTGCACTCCCCAGCCATGTTCCCAGCTTCTCCCAAGAGTTCTCCTGTAGCCCCTTCCCCGTTGTAATTCCCTCAATCCAGTTGGATTCTTACCGAAAGCTCAGACTTTTTTCAGACACACTCCCAGTGCCCACGGGGGAGGGCAACTTGGAAACGTGGATGGACTATTCTACTCCCTTGGTACAGGAATGGCAGTGTTCAGAGGGGGAAAAGAGAAAGAGGCTAATGGAGAGTTTGAGGGGCCCCACGCTGGAGGGCCATCCACTTCTTGCGAGCAACTAGCCCAGAGGCTACGGCAGCTGAATACCTCTCTGTATTAGAAGTAGTGTTTGGTAGTACTGAGTCGGGGGATGATTTGTTGTGGAAGTTCAAGTCCGCTAAGCAGTGGAAAAATGAGAAATTGTCCACATTTGTTACCAGGATTGAGAGGGCTCTGCAGAGGGCCCTCAGGAAAGGGGGAGTACCAGCGAAGGAACTGAACCGGTCAGATTGGACCATATCCTAAAGTCAGCCAGATATTCTAGTGTAATGATATTGAAACTCAAGTTACAAGACAGGAAGGCTAACCCTCCCAAGTACTGTCATCTTACGAAAGAAATTTATGAGATTGAGACTGATAAAGAGGGCTGGGAGCCCTATGCTGGGATGGTTGGTACCTGCCCGACCCCGGAGAGGAGTGACTCAGATGAGGCACAACAGCTGAGAGAGCTGATTAAAGAATTGAGCGAAGCAGCCAGAGAACCTGACCTGTATCAGGCACCCCCAGAGACTAAAAGTGGAGTGAGAATGCATGTTGTTTCTCCGGAACCCCAGGCTGAGGGTAACCTACTGGAAGAAGTGTGACAGCTGAGAGCTCTAGTGGGGGACTTGCTGTGAACCACACCAAATCCTCACCATGGTGGAGGTTCTGAGGATCAAGGACTCAGAGCATGAACCAAAGATGAACCGCCCAGTCCCCCTATAGTACCCAAACCGGGAGATGGCCCGCATACCCCCAAGAGTCTAGAGAACCTACTTTTTGCTATCAATGTGGGGAGGATGGACACACCCGTTTCTTCTGCCGTTCACTGGTGAATTTAAAGGAGAGTCACTGCCCGGTCATTAGCTGTGATTCGATGAAATAATAACCGGCCACAAGGGGGAGCTGTGCAAAAAAGTTACACTACCAAAGCCAATGCCAGATCGACACCGACATCAGTGCCACCTAAATGGTCCGATGTGGTGGGTCCCTCCATGGAGACAACAGTGAAGGTGAATGGAGTGTCTACTAGGGCTGTGCTTGACAGTGGCTCCCAAGTAACGATAATGTTTCAAGACTGGTATCGGAAGCACTTGCTTGATGTGCTCTTACAGCCTTTGGAAGGACTGCATGTCTGGGAGTTAAGTGAAAAGGCCTACCCCTTCACTGGGTATATCAGGATTTGGTTGTCTTTCCCAACTTCAGTGGCTGGAGTGGCAAAGCAAGTGGAGACCTTAGCTTTGGTGTGTCCCCCTACTGGACTGTACGATGGGGTCCCTCTACTAATCAGGACAAATGCTCATATGTTTGGGAGGTTGGTGCAACTATGCTATGAGAAACAGGGGCAATGAACCGGTAGGGCTCTGAGAATTCCTGCATTGATTAAGAGGGCATATGAGTCACGGCAGAATGCCAAAGAGGTGGATCAGGATGAACAAGTCGGGGTTGTATGGAAGAAGGATCCTGAGTCGATGATCCTGGCCCCCAACTCTCAGTGTACCCTACAAGGGGAGGTCCACTTACGGAAAGATATCAAGAATAAGATACTCATGCTGGATGCGCCAGGTGATGGAAAATTGCCAGAAGGGTTGCTGGTTAAGCCCAGTATCTTACCCGCTCGTGCTCATGCCTATGCTCGATGAGTAATGGTCCAGGTCCACAATGTGTCAAATTGAGAAATTCAGGTGAATTGAGGTTGCACTTTGGCTACTGTACACTGTGCAGACACTGCAGTGCTACCAAGTAACAAACCATCTGGAGTGACTGGCCGAGTGACGCCCGACTTGTTTGACTTTGGTGACTCCCCATTGCCAGCTGAATGAAAGATTAGAATCAGCCAGCGCCTTGCCTAGAGAGATAAGGTGTTTTCACTGAAGGAATGGGATGTGGATGTGTCCAAGGAGCAGAGCATCACATACACCTGCATGATGACTGTCCGTTCCATGAGAGGTCTCGACTCCTAGCACCCGCAGATATAGATGATGTAACAAGACACCTACAGGAGATGCTTGCGGCTGGTGTGATACAAGAATCCAGAAGCCCTTATGCTTCGCCCATTGTGGTGGTGAGGAAAAAGAATGGGACAGTAAGAATGTGTGTGGACTACAGGACCCTTAACAGGCGGACCATCCCCGATCAATACACCATGCCCCGTATTCAGGATGCTTTGGACTGTCTGAATGGAAGCAAGTGGTTCTCGGTGCTGGATCTTCACAGTGAGTACTACCAGATCCCCATGGCCCAGAAGACTGTGAGAAAACAGCCTTCATCTGTCCACTTGGGTTCTATGAGTGTATGAGGATGCCCAAGGGGATCTCAGGTGCCCCAGCCACTTTTCAGCTACTTATGGAATGTGCAGTGGGGGATATGAACTTGTCGGAGTGCCTGATATACTTAGATGATGTTATTGTGTTTGGGAGTTCATTGGAAGAACATGAGAGATGACTTTTTAAAGTGTTGGACCTAATGGAAGATTTTGGCCTTAAGTTGTCCATCGACAAATGCCAATTCTTTCAGACATCAGTAAAGTATGTGGGGCACATAGTGTCCACCGAGGGGATAGAGACTGATCCTAGCAAAGTTGAGGCCTTGACCACTTGGCCCCAGCCCCACAATCTAAAAGCATTACAACATTTCCTAGGATTTTGTGGTTATTACTGACGGTTCATAAAGGACTACTCAAGAGTGATTCACCCACTTCTGAATCTTATGCAGGGTTACCCTCCCACGAACAAAAAATACAAGAGAATGGCCTCCACCAAGACAGAGAGAGTGTACTTCCGCCCAGGTGAACTTTTTGGGTCCTGATGGACACCCGACTGCAAGGCTGCTTTCCATGAAATCATATATCAGCTCACCCATGCTCCCGTCCTCACCTATGCTGATCCTTGCTAAACCCTCTGTGTTACACACTGATGTTAGCCTACAAGGTTTGGGAGCTGTGTTATATCAGGAGCATGAGAATGGCCTGAGACCAGTGGCCTTTGCCAATAGGAGTCTGACCCCATCAGAAAAAAACTATCCTATACATAAATTGGAGTTGCCTGTTGCTAGCCTTGCTTGTAGAGCAGAAAGCAGCTAACTACAAGAAGCTACATTTTCTTATTAATTTAACACTTGTATCTTAGCAGGAGTCAGTGTCTGTTGAGATTAAGCAAACATATACTTTATTAGAAGTAGAAGGGGTCTTATTTAGGGTTTAAAAAAAAAGAAAGAAAGTCAGTGTGTGTTCTGTGCTGGGAAGGGTTCTGTATCAGTTTACTTTGCTAAACCAGTAGGAGGAGAGAGAGCTTAACTGGGGGTGTGGCTTAGACACTATAAAAGCAGGTGACTCAAATTACAACTTCCTGTTGCTAGCCTTTTTCTTACTAATTGCCCTCCATCCCACCCACCTAAGCCAGTTCTACTTTTATAGCACTGGATTTGACTGTCAACAGGAACTTCCTGTTTGGCAGTAGGAAGGAAGGATCATAGAGAAACATTGGTTTTGTCAACCCTAAAGGAAAAAAGTAGCTCACTCTCTTCCCCTAGCTGCTGGTGGTCTGACACTGAGCAAGGAAGAAGGAGGCTACTGAAGAATATAGGAAGTTACTGTCCCAGAACAGGAAGGGTGAGAGTTGTAAGGAGAGGAGAGAGTAAGCATACAGAGAAACAGGAGAGGGAACACAAAATAAGACATGACAGGAGTGGTGCAGTGCAATGACTGTGGGGTGGCAGTGTTCCGGGAGACATTCTGGAGGCTGCGATGCTGCCCTATTTGCAGGCACCTCTCTGGTCTGAGGGAGGAGATTGCCCGTCTCCAGGCCGACCTGGCTAAGATTCGTGAAACCTCCTCCCCCACCCAGGGACCACCAGGGCCAATGCCACTACCTCAGAGGTTGCCAAGAAAGAGGAGAGGCTGGACCAGGGTGGGCTCAGGGAGGGAGATGGTGATGGAACAGAGTTGCATCCCTCCAGCTGTGCCCCTCCACAATTCATTCACAATTCTGGTGGATAGTGGTTCCTCTATGGAGGCACCTGCAGTGGAGACCAAGGAGGATGCTGGGAACCTTCACAAAGGAGACCCACAGGAGGGTGGCATGAGACCCCACGGGGGAATAAAACAACTCCTGGTGGGGGACTCAATCATTAGGGGGGTAGAAATGGGGGAGGAAGGTGAGAGGGAGGTAAGGTGCCTGCCTGGTGCCACGGCTTGGAGGGACAAGAAGCGAATCCTCAGGATCGTGGGAGTAGCTGCATGAGGAAGGGAGCTGGATGTCATTGTCCACCTAGGGACAAATGACCTGGCTAGGAATGGGATAAGAGCAGTGCAAGAGGAGTTTGTAGAGTTGGGGAGGGGCCTTAGACAAGTAGCGCATACAGTAGCCTTCTCGGAGGTGCTGCCTATCTATAGCAAGGGTGATGCTAGGGTACTCCTCACCAGGGAATTCAATGAATGGTTGAAAAACTGGTGTGGAGCTCAGGGTTTTGGCTTCATTGGGACTGGGAGCTACCTGGGGGATGCAGACCTATACTGGTGTGATGGTCTGCATCTGTCCAGGGGGAACCAGGATCTAGGTGAGAGGTTTAAATGCTTCATTGGCAAGCATTTAAACCAGCTGGGGGAGGCACTGAAAAGGGCAGGAAATCCCAGCCTCCCCACAAACAAAACAGTAATTAGTGAGGTAAACACCAAGGTAGAGAAGTCATTAGGGAGCAGGACAGAAGTAAATGTAAAAAAAGGCAAAGGCAGTAAGGACAGGAATGGGGCTAAAAGGGGTAAGGCCATCAAAAAGTGGAGGGTGATGAGTACCAATGCCCATAGTCTGTGTAACAAGCTCCCTGAACTAGTGGCCTTGATGGAAGAGGGTTGCCTGGATATCGTGGCAGTCACAGAAACATGGTACACAGAGAACCATGACTGGGATGTCAAGCATACCAGGATACACAATCTACAGGAGGGACAGGGAGGATAAAAGAGGAGGAGGAGTAGCTCTTTATGTAAAGGAAGGGATCAAAGCAACGAAACTAAAGAGTAAACAGGGAGCAGATGAGACACTCTGGGTCACCCTGGAGACAGGAAATGGCACCACAATCCGCATGGGGGTTGTATACAGACCGCCATCTCAGGGGGAGGGAATGGACAAGAAAATGATCGAAGGCTTCCTTAGAATGGCAGAAAAAGGGGATATATTGTTGATGGGGGACCTGAATATGCCAGATGTTAACTGGAGCACCTTTGCTGCAGGCACATCCAAGAGCAGGGTCATTCTTGATGCCCTACAGGGGGCATGCCTCAGACAGCTAGTTGGAACCCACTCGGGAGGGAGCAATCTTAGACCTGGTACTCTAAATGAGAACGGAGAAAGAATCTCAGATTTAGAAGTGGGTAGCCATCTGGGAACAAGCGACCACCAAACAGTGTGGTTCACGATAAACACAGCCATACAATCAAGCCATACAAAAGCAAGAGTATTGGACTTTAGGAGGGTTGACTTTGGGAAAATGAGAGAGTGCCTCAGAAAAGCACTAGCAAACAGGCAAGAAGGAGGGTTGGAGGAACAATGGGGAGTAATCAAAACAGCCATCACAGAGGCAACAAGCCTTTGTGTAAAGCAAATCAACAAAACACAACGAAGGAAAAAACCGCTATGGTTCTCAAAAGAGGTGGCAGGGAAGGTTAAGGAGAAAAGGATAGCATTCAGGAAATATTAGGAAACACAGAAGGAGAAGGACAGAGAACTTTATCAGTTAAAGCAGAAAGAGGCTGGGAAGGCAGTCAGAATACCAAAGGCCCAAACCGAGGAAAGGATAGCCAACTCTGTTAAGAAGGGGGATAAGACCTTTTATAGGTACATTAGGGAGCGAAGAAAGACCAAAGGAGGGATACTGAGGCTTAATAAAGGGGAGGGAATGTGGGCAGAAGGTGACAATGAAAAAGCAGGGATACTGAACGAATATTTCTGCTCAATATTCACAAAGGAAGAGGAGGGGGAGGTACCTAAACCAAACAAGAGAAACACTCTGAAGACGGGGGTCGATACCAGTCCATTTACAGAAGAAAGAGTTCTGAAAGAACTAATAAAATTGAAGGTGGACAAAGCAATGGGGCCTGATGGGATTCACCCAAGAATTTTAAAAGAACTAAGGGTAGAGCTAATGACACCACTGACTACTCTCTTTAACACATCATGGGAGGATGGGGTGGTACCTGAGGACTGGAGGAGGGCGGATGTGATTCCTCTTCACAAAAGTGGGAGCAGAACAGAGGCAGGAAACTACAGACCTGTTAGTTTGACTTCAGTGATAGGTAAAATTATGGAATCACTTCTGAAGGAAAGAACTGTTGAGTACCTAGAGGCCAGTGGGGCACAGGACCCAAGGCAGCATGGATTCACGATGGGAAGGTCATGTCAGATGAATCTAATAGATTTCTTTGACTGGGTGACCAAAGTAGTAGACCAGGGAGGGGCTGTGGACATGGCTTACCTAGATTTTAGCAAGGCATTTGATACAGTCCCACACAAAAGATTAATACACAAGTTAGCCAGCCTTGCAGTGGGTCCCAAGGTAGCCTGGATAAAAAATTGGCTAGACAACAGGACGCAAAGGGTAGTAGTAAATGGAGTCCACAGTGAAGAAAGGAGGGTTACTAGCGGGGTACCACAGGGTTCAGTACTGGGACCGGTCCTTTTTAATGTCTTTATAAGTGACATTGCAGAGGAACTGAAGGAAAGATGTCTTTTGCAGATGACACAAAGATCTGCAACAGGGTTGATACACACAGATGGAGTGGAAAGGATGAGAAGAGACTTGGCAAGGTTGGAGGAATGGTCAAATGTATGGCAGCTCAGATTCAATTGCAAAGAAGTGCAAGGTAATGCACCTGGGAAACAAAAACCCAGGGCAAGAGTACACAATGGGGGGTGAGATACTGACAACAGTAAAAATGGAAAGGGACCTTGGAGTAATTATATCAGTTGACCTAAAGGTGGGCAAGCAATGTGAGAAGGCAGTAAGAAAGGCTGGGGGAATACTGGGATGCATAGGGAGAGGCATCAATAGTAGAAAACAGGAAGTTGTTATCCTTCTGTACAGACAGTTGTTGAGACCCCATCTGGAGTACTGTGTGCAGTTCTGGAGACCCTATCTCCGCAAAGACATAGACAGAGTGAAGGCTGTCCAGAGGAGGGCAACCAAAATGGTGCAGGGTCTGCACCAGAAGACATACGAAGAAAGACTAAAGGAGCTTAATATGTATACCCTTGAGGAAAGGAGGGAGAGCGGGGACATGATAGAAACTTTCAAGTACCTCAAGGGAATCAACAAAGTCCAAGATGGTGGCATCTTGCAGAAAAACAGATGTGCAAGAACAAGGGGGCACAATTTGAAGATAGAGGGGGGACGTCTCAGAGGTAATGTGAGGAAGCATTTTTTCACAGAGAGAGTTGTGGATGTATGGTACAGCCTCCCTGAGGAGGTCGTGGAGTCAAGAACAGTGGGGGAATTCAAGAAAGCTTGGGACAGACATAAGGCAGTCCTAGTGGAGGGTAAGAGGAAGTAAGCTGTTGGTTAATTAGGATCTGCAGCTTATCTGTTAGGTAGGAAAATGGGCAGGCTAGGTGGGCCAAGTGGTCCTTATCTGCTGTCAGATTCTATGTTTCTATGTTTCTTGGCATTGAAGTGGGCCATTGTTGACCAGTTCCATGAATACTTGTATGGAGCAAAGATACTGGTAAAGACAGATAATAATCCATTGACCTATGTGCAGATCTCATCTAAATTTAATGCCACCGGGCATTGGTGGCTTTCTGCGTTGTCTACCTATGAATACGCTGTTGAATACAGATTGGACCTGAATCACATAGTTGCTGATGCCCTCTCCCGGAGGCCCGTCTCCAGAAGTGATTGGGTCAGGCTGTCTGAACCTGACATTCGAGCACTGTGCCAAAAGTTCAACAAAAATGAACAGATGTCCACAGACCCAGTGGACTGCTTGATAGACCGCTTGGGCCCCTCTGACACTTGTATACCAGCTGCATATGGTCAGTTCTCCATGCTAGATATTAGTGCACTGCCTCAGTTTGATAATGACAGCATTCAGCTGGCTCAATTCCAAGATCCTATGATCCGATCCGCACTTGAAGCCCTCTATGCAGTGAAAGATGTGTGCAAGTTGTGCTCCTCTGATTTGAGAACTGCATGATTGTACAAAGAAGGCCCTAAGTTGAAGCTAATTAATCAGTTGCTGTACAGGAAACAGTAGATGGTGGGGGTCAAGTAGACAAGCAACAATTGGTCTTGCCCACAGCTTTCAGAGACTTGGTGCTGAGGTCCCTACACAACCACATGGGCCACCTTGGTATCGACCAAACCCTTGACTTAGTGCAGTCTCAGTTCTACTGGCCTAAGATGGGGCTGATGTCAAACATCATGTACGGACTTGTAGTCGCTGCCTACAGAGAAAGACCTTGCCCCAGAGGGCTGCCCCCCTTGTTAACATCATCATCAGCACACCTATGGAGTTAGTTTGCATTGACTTTCTAAGTTTGGAGCCTGATCAGTGGAACATTAGTAACGTGTTGGTGGTCACTGATCACTTTACCAGGTATGCCCAAACATTCCCCACCAAGGACCAAAAGGCATCCACCGTGGCCAAGGTGCTGATAGATAATTTCTTTGTTCACTATGGGGCCCCACAAAGAATTAATTCTGATCAAGGCAGAGTATTTGAGAGTCACTTAATCAAGGAAATGCTCTCTCTATGGGGGCGTGGAAGTCAAGAACCACCCCTTATCACCCGCAGGGAGACCCACAGCCAGAACACTTTAATCGCACCCTGCTTGACATGTTAGGCACTCTCCACCTGAAAGACAAGCCCAAATGGAGCCAGCAGATTAGCACCTTGGTACTTGCCTATAATTGTACAAAGAATGATGCTACCGGGTTCTCTCCCTATCGCCTTATGTTTGGGAGAGAGGCTCGGTTACCAGTGGATGTTTGTTTTGGGGTCTCTCCTGATTGGGTTAAAGCTGAGAATTACCTACAGTACATGCAAAAACTAAAAGCTCAATTGAACCATGCTTACCAACTAGCTCAGACGATGGCTGCAAAGAGAAACTTAGCTAATAAAGAAAGATATGATAAAAAAGTAAAGGCCCAAGAGCTTCAAGCTGGAGACCGTATATTGCTGCGAAATCTGGGATTGCATGGCAAACACATAATTGCTGATCGGTGGCACCATCTTTCCCACATAGTCGTAGGCAAATTGAATGACATACCTGTGTATAAAGTGCTGCCTGAAAACAACTCAAAAGATGTCAAGACCATGCACCATAACCATTTGTCGCCCATTGGCCAAATCATGATTGAAGCTGAGCCCCCAGAGATTGTTCCCCCTGGATCAGTGACTCAGGCTGCTGTGAAACAAGGACAGAATAAGCCTGCACCTGTGGTCACTGACTTGAAGTTCTCTCCACAGCAGACCCAAGATGATAAAGATTGTCAGTCCACTTCTGCTGAGAGTGAATGTAACTATGCTTATTACCCCTCTTATGAACTGAGTCAGCTGTTTCGGGATAACCCCATGGTCAATGGTGGGGATGAAGCTGGGCCTTCCGGACTGCCTAACCCCCCCAGCTTTGTCCCTGGAGCCAATGCTCCCTGACAGTGAAGTTCAAAATGTCAGGTCTGATGATGTTGAGTCGCTGTGCATGGTGTAACTGTGTGATTTACCTGAGAAAGAGACAGATGATCTGAGACAGACTGGTGACATGCCATAACCCGAAGAGTACTTTGAGTGTGATGATGATTCCTTTCCAGTGCCAGAGTGCCTTCTCAGTGAGCAAAGTGTTGTAGAACCTGAATTTACAGAGCCAGGGGCTGACAGTGCCCCAAGACTGAATTTTTGCACTCAGACAGAGGTCCCCCTTACCAGTGAGGAAAATGCAGTGATTGAGGTGAAAGGTTCTGAGACTGTGGCTGTCCCCCCAGGAAGATTGGATGAGCTGTCAAACCAATAGTGCACCTCAGCTATGATTCTCCTGGGAGGCCAGTGGATTTGCCTCTCAATGTAGTCCACAAGGGAGTTTATGTGTCCCAGAGTTCCCTGCCCAAACTGAGTTTAAGTGCTAATTCCTGGCCGATTGTTCTGCCCTCCAGGTATGGTGCCCCTGCCCCATCTAGCCCCAGGGTAGCTGACAGGAAAGGTACCTCGTTCTAATTGTTCCATGTGCAGGAAGTGATAACCTGATTCTAAACTGCAGTGTGTATATGAGTAGTCTGTGCAACATGTGTGTAATGTAATTTAGGAAAAGCCCTCATTAAACTATTACTCTTCTTGTTGATCTGCGCTGGCAATATTGAAATCAATCCAGGACCCCCAGAAGGCTTTACCTCCCCATCAGACCTAGCCTCCATTAAAGGTTTAAGCTTCCTTCACATCAACACATGCAACCTCCTTAAAAAGATCTCATTAATCCAGGCCTGGGTCGCCCACACCCTGCCAGACTTTCTGTAATTTCTGAGACATGGCTTAAACCTGCTACATATGACAGGGAAATAAATCTACCCAACTACCAGCTATTTCAGATCGGACCGCCTGACAAGGGCGTGGAGTGGCTATCTATGTTAAATCAAACATTTCTGCATCTTGCCTCAGTGTAACATCAGTGCCCAAAGAATTCGAATGTTTATCCCTTAAAATAGCTCTCCCCAATATGACAGCTTTTCAATTGGTTGGCTGCTACAGGCCCCCCTCTGCCGGCCTTCAACTCCTAAATCACTTGGGAAATATAATGAATCTGGGCCCCGAGGACACCATCATTTTAGGTGATCTGAACCTTAACTGGCTCTCCAACGCATCTGGCACCTCTAGTATCTTTTTGTGACACATATGGATTCACTCAATTAATAAATGAACCGACAAGAATTAACTCAAAAACAAACTAACAGAACCCTACTTGACATTATGTTGGTAAACAAACCAGCACTCAGTTTTCCCATGCTGGAGTGCTTTTCAGTGATATAAGCGACCACTGTCTTATTGCAGGATAAAATCATCAGTCAAGCCATCCAACCCCTGCGAAATTCCTTATAAGAAGGTCTAAAAAAACCTTAACATCGAAGGATATCTCCGTGACCTATATCATTCCTTACGCTAGCAAGAATTCTATCACACAAGCTTCTGTGGAATCAGCACTCAAGGTGCTAAATGACATTATCATAGGCGCCTCAATACTCATGCACCTTTCACTAGCGTTAGAATAAAAAGCAAATCCTGCCGCTGGTTTTCTGCCGTCTATCTTAAATCTGCACTGCTTGCTAGAGATAAACTCTGAAAAGGGCTAGAAAGACCAAGGATCCGTCTGACTGGCTTCAGTTCAGAAAAGCCAGAAACAGCTGCAACTAAAATAGTAAGAGAAGCCAAAGCTGCCTTCTATACAGCCGAGCTTGATGCCTCCTACCTTAACCCAGCCAGATTCTGGGGCACCATCAAGGGGATCCTAGGGCAGGACTCCAGTACTTCCTTGCCATCCCAAGTACACCTCAACAATGCTGTTATCACTGATAAGCATGAAATCTTAGATGCATTCAATAATCATTTCACTACGGCTGGCCTAGCTTTTGACTCCTCCCCAGCAAATCTATTACGGTCATAGCTTAAATTCCAGTCTATTGATGGTCAGAAGGCTGCCTCTTCATTCTCCTTCAAGCCCATTTTATTAAAACAAGTGGAAGACCTATTGCTACATCTAGACACCAAGAAAAGTGCAGGTGCAGACTCTCTGGACCCCTATTTCTTAAAAATTGCTCTACATGCCATTGCAGTTCCCCTAACTCATCTTTTTAATCTGTCCTTATCCACTGGTTCTGTTCCTACATTGTGGAAAACAGCACAAGTGTTTCCCTCCTCAAATCAGGGACCCCATGGATCTCAACAATTATAGACCTATATCCATCCTACCTGTGCTGTCTAAAATGTTAGAAAAGCTGGTGAGTATCCAACTAAGAGACTACCTCGATGCTAATAACCTACTTAACCCTGCTCAATCTGGGTTTAGGACCCGCCACAGTACCATTTCTGCATTAGCAAAAGTAACAAATGATTGGCAAACTGAGTTAGACAAAAAACAGCATCTGTGCTGTATTTCTAGACCTAGGTAAAGCCTTTGGATACAGTGGATCATGAGCTGCTAACTTCTCACTGCACCTCCTTAGGCCTGGATTCAACCTCCCTTGGGTGGTTCAGATGTTACCTCACTGATAGAATACAGCAGGTGAAAGATGAAGGTGCCCTATCCTCCTCAAAACCACTTCTAAGGGGAGTACCACAAGGATCCATCCTGGGCCCTATCCTCTTTGCTGTCTATATCAATAACTTTGATTCCAACCTCACTGTTGCCAATGTCCACCTTTTTGCTGATGACACTGTCTTGTATGTCAGTAACCCCTCACCATCAAAGGCCTGTGAGTTATTACAATCAGAATTCTCCCTGCTGCAACATCAACTACTTGAAAAGAAACTACTATTAAATGCCAAGAAGACAAAGGCTATGTTCTTTTCCACCAATATATATTCTACCACTCTCTCATTAAACATTCTTCCCCAACTATCCACCATCCTTGGAGAAAATCTGGATTATGTGGATAAATTCAAATGTCTAGGGGTATGGATTGATAATAGACTTGATTACACTCAACATGTTGAGGAACTCCTTAAAAAACTCAGACAGAGGCTCGGCCTATTCTTCAGAATCAAACATTATCTAACCATAGAGTCCAAACAAAGACTAATACAGGCATCATTTCTATCTCTCATCGATTATGCAGATTTCTTTATGGCCACTGTACTATGTCCTATTTAAGTAAATTGGATACCTTGTATCACAGAGCTCTAAGATTCATCACAGATCTTCCTTCAACACTCATCACTGCTCTCTATAATGCTGTTGGCTGGACATCCTTACACCTTAGAAGGAATAAAATGCTGCACTATGGATTTACAAAGCTCTGTCAAATAAACTTCCATCTTATATTTCTGATTGCTTTACCCTGGCTACACCTAGATCATATGCCCTAAGAAGCAATAACCTTATCACCTTGAAGATACCTAAAGCCTGTACCCGGCATGGGAGATCTGCAATCAGCTACTTCTTAGCATCTACCTGGAATTCTCTGCAGAAGACCCTAAAGTTGAACACCTTCATCCCTATAGCATCCTTTAAAAAGCTCTTTATAAGTCTCTTTCCTGAGAGATGCAACTGCTTTCACTAAGCCTAATCCCCTCTTACCCTTTACCCCCCTTTTTTTCTTTCTATCACAGTTTATATACTTTTTCTAAACTTAGCTACAATATACCTTAAAATCCATTGCCATTCCTTTCTTTTATCCCCATTTCTACTTGTTTAAGTATCTACCCAATTACAACACAACCTGACCAATTCCACAATCCCAATACCTTACAGTCATCTGGGTCAAACCTGTCTGAATTATTTTGTTTTGTGGTCCAAAATCATTAGCTACCTTGCTTGTATATACGTTTTTTTATTATTGTAGCTGTTTATTTATATTTAAGCCTTTGTCTCTTTCTCTGTATTTGTTTATGTATGCTACAGTACCTTATTTTGATCTTGACCTATCAGGTCCATCTTGTAAATGAGCTTCACTCAATGATGTCCGCCTGAATAAATAAAGATTTTGATTGATTGATTGATTGATTGATTGATTAATATACTGTGAAATACAGAGAATGTGTATGGTAAAAGTCTAATATGTTGACTAATGCTTTAGAAGTTATAGGCATCATCTGCTAGTGGTATAGGTGTGCACGATAGTTTGCATTTGACATTGTTATAATAGTACTGACTTGACGTGGACGCCAAGTTTTTCCAGGCAAGGAACAGTGTAACCCCCTTACAAATGGGGGTTCCCAAAAGTCTTCCATGAGCTTGCTCCAATGCTCTTTGCCAGGCTGGTGTCCTGCGGTCAGCGCCTAAAAGTATTGCCCGTGAGTGCCCGTGTGGTCTCCGTATACTGTCTCTTTAAGGGCTGCCTGTTTGCAGTCATAAGTAATTGAAAGGGGGGACTGTGTGTTTCCATGCCCGAGTCCCACCCAGGCTGCTGAATACTCGCTCAATTTCTGCCATCGCTACTTGTGCAGAGGGAGCCCTGTTGAAAGATGTAACTAATTGTTGGTGACCATTTAGGGTAATAATAATAATGTGGTTTGTGCTAACCTGCCTTATTTGCTGCAAGGACTGTTCAGCTTAGCTACACCATTTTGGTCCCGAACTGCCGAATTGGACCAATCAGTACGTGAGGACTCTAAAATGGAACCTACTAACATGGTACTGTGTGGATTACCAGTTGGGATTTGTAGTTTTGGGCTGTTGGTGCCTTTTGAACTGGAGGGGGAGCTCTTACTGTGACTGACAGTTCAACTGATGAATCAAACCTTTTGGATCAAGGGGAAATACCATGAGCTGTATGCTGGCAAGCCAGATTAGAGTTGGAAGCTGAGAGAGAAGGCGCTTGCATAGTTCAAGCAGCCGTGTTGCGTAGTAGTTCACGTGGGAGAACCATGGAAGGCCTAAATACTGGCCTGCTTGCCGTTTTCTGCCTAGAGAGAGAGTGAGAGAATTGGTTCGGACTAAATCCGATCTGTGTGCTGTGAAGCAAGCTACTGAATTGGGACCAGGCTTAACTTGTAGAAAACCGAAGATTTTGCTGAACGTGATCGGCCTGTCAGGAACTTTTGCCTGGTACAGTAATATCTTCCTTATATATAAATGTGCTGTGTACTGACTGGGGGCTGCGATTTAATTCCCCTTCTCTATGAACTGTGTGCTGATAGCTGGATCTGTATCCAGCACGAAACGGACTAAATTCGCAGTTAGACCCACGTGGCTGGGCCTTGCCACGAGGGCCTTGCCAGACCACCCTACTGCACGGAGAAAAGCCATCGACGAGAGACCTGCTAGGGGATCAGCCCCTGCTCCACATCTGAACAGGAATGACATTGCGGTGAACCGTGGTAGCCCTGCTTCTCCTGGCCATCCAGAGAAATTGTCTGCGGTCTCAATCTTTGTCCATCCTGTGTCCAGTATTGGGGTATCATGAGTAACCACCAGGGTAGCTCCCTGCAACTACCATTTAATCAAAATGTGTCACCTTATTATCTTGTTGTTTATTTTATGAACTGAACCCTCTAGCTCTGGATTACAATTAGGGAGGGTTCATGTTGTTTCTTTCCTCACAGGGCCCCGACCAGCCGCAACGCCAGCCTACCCCAGGCTACAGTCCTGGCTAGCCTTTCCCTCCATCCTGGGTATCCAGAGATTGTGACTGTTAGGGACTCTGACTGCTTGCATAGCTGCATGGTTATGAGAGAGAGAGAGAGAAAGAGTAAGCTAATTAACCTGATTGCCCCTATCCTTGTTAATACCCTTCTGAATAAATTAGATCTCCTTTACTGCCCTTTAAACAGTCTGTGGGTTCTGTTTATGCCTGAAATATTGTGTTGCATGTTATGTGCTCTGTTTAACCTTGTTTTACAGGGGGTCCCCAGGGACGAGTTGGAGAGATCAATCCTGGTGGGAAGTGCCAAAAGTGTGGGTTTGAGTAAAGCATATCGGGGTATTGTGAAGGTTATTGTTGTATTCTGTGTGGGCCACTAGCAGGAACTGAGGGGGGTTACAGTGTCCCAGAGGGCTATGCCCAAGTTAGCACGACCACTAATAACCCTGATCTCTGAGTGGAGGCACCCGTTTCAGAACTCAGGCCCCTTAACCTACTGGCTGCCCAGCAGGCAGAGGTAGTAGCCCTTGGGGTAGCGCCACCTAGGGGTTACATACACATACATAGTCATGTCTGTTTATAGTCATAATAAAGCATCTCTGTCATCAACATTTATACACACAAAATATGGGGTCTAATAGGAAGCAAACATATAATGCAGCAAATTACTTGGGATAGGAATTCAGAGCAAAACAAACAAAATGAAAGCACATTATTTCAAAAAAAATATGCATAGGGATAGCCTCTTTAAGTCCATTAGGAGTTATAGTTCTGAGTGTGCAGATCCAGAAAGGTTTCCATTGTAGAAGTCTCTGAAAAAGAACTCCCACACAAGTGCACATCTCAATTTTCTCTATGTAAACAAATTTCAGACATGCCACAGAAAAATGTCCTACTTGCTTAAAATGGTGTGCCACAGCACATTGTTCTTTCTGAGTATAGATTGCAGTCTTATGCTCTCCAAACCATTTCCTGAGCTCCCATTTGGTCTGATCAACATATATCTCCAGGCGTACATAAACAGGTAAATAACCCCCTCAGTACTGCAGTTAACAAAATGCTCAGTTTTGTACCATTTGCCAGTCCTTGAGTGGGCAAAGGTTAGTGTGTTACAGGTGCTGGCACACTGGCTACAGTGGCCGCTGCCCTCTGTAATTGCCATGCAGAGGTTTCTGTAGCCAGTTATTTTCAGTTTGATTTGGAGACAGAAGAGAATGTAGCAGAGTGTCTCTAAGATTTCTATCCCTCCAATAAGTGGCACTGTAAATGGGTCTGGGAATGAATGATGCAGACAGCGATCTAGGCTTTCAAACACACAGGTGTGTGAATTTTATTTTAACTTATAATAATAAAAATAATAAAATAAAATTAAAAAATGTCTCTCATCCAGAGCTTCAGTACTAACCCTTGTAGTACTGACCGCAGAGTGGGTCACCCTTTAGCTGGGATCCACCTACTTCTGTGAACTGCTTAGCCAGGTACATATCCTCTTGGTACAGCTTCCAAGGCTGATCTGAGGAACTACAGCTCTTTATACTGTGAGTATAGGTCACCTGATCCACCCCATTCTAATACAGGTGAATTCCTTCTCTAATACAAGTGGTACGGATCAGGTTGACACTTTTACCACAAACATAACAGTTGAGGAATACAAAATCATAAACAGTCTCTTTATACATGAATTTATTTCAATGTTTTAGGTCTTGAATACCTAGCTGGCAGTTAATGAGGTTTAGTTCCTCCCACTTTGCTGTGATTGACTGAGTCCACTGACTCCTAAAGGAGGATGCATTCTTGGCCTTGCTTCATTTAGGTAAGGGTGGGAGCAATTCTACCATTTTGTGGGTTAACCAGTCACTTAAAGAGCAGCTGGCACCTACAGGATAACTTAAACAAAACAGAATATTTAGATAAAGTTCAGATTATATTTCACATTAGCTCTGTATTTTTCCTCCTCATTATTCGTCACTGAGGCCATTTGCATGAAAACAGGATCTCTGCTCCTGAAGAGTTCATCTATTCCTGTTGCTTTCTCCCTACATGAGGTCATAATACACTGCTTGTGACATCACAGTTATGCCAATGGCAACAGACTATGATGTCACAACAGAGGATCATGACATGAAGTAGGTAGTAGGCTATAGGGGCAGATGAACTCGTAACAGATAAAGATCATGTATCTGTGCAAATTTCCTCTGTAATAAAAGATGGTGAGGAGAAATCTATAGAATATATCTGGAATGCAAGCTGAATTGTACCTAATGATTATGTTTTTCAAAGTTTTCTTTGAGGTGTCAGCAGCTCTTTAATGTTATATTTGTACAGTTGTACACCAGAAAAGCCCCATCAACACCTGTATTTTTGTAGGCTGGATACGTTTAGAAGGCACCTTAGCTCCAGTCATGTGCCTTCATATTTTAAAACATTTTATTTTCTTATTTATAGCTGGAGCAGCTTCTAACAATAAATATGAGAAAGTGAAGCAGCTCCCTGCTTATGCCCTTTTATTTTAGGAGTCTTTAGACCTTTTCCTGTAGTCTCAAACAAGAGTTTCAGCTTAGAAGCACATTTCTTTATTTAAACTGCCAGCCAGTAAGCAGGCTGGACTGCTACTATATTTCTTAAAACAGTGGGTGCTATTACAACTGGCACCTAATTCAACATTTTAAGCAACTATTTTACACCTTTGCACATTTTTTTATAATAGTAGCCTATTTTAAGGGCAACGCAGCTGGTAAACAGAAAAGGGAAAAAACAGCCACTCCCTTACAATTATAACCATACTCCCATGAAATGGGACCTTTCCGGGGACCTTTATTTTCAAATAGCCCCTAGAATCTAAATGCATGTATGCACTGTTCTCTCATAGCTTTATTTAATATGCGCATATTTATTTCTTCATGGCACCATGCACTTTATCACTAATGCACTTCAACACCTAAACACTTTGGCACCTTCCAAAGATGGAAAGGGATATATAAAGATGTGTTTAAGGAGAGTGAGATGGGAGGATACCTAGGTAGAAAAGGTGAATTTAATAGGATAGATACCTTGCTGCTGCAGCAGCAGCAGACTAAAAGAAAAGAAATAAGAAAATAGTACAGATGTTTCTAGGTGCACCAGGAATCTCAGGGGGGTAGGGTAACTACCACAGACCCGTGGAAGTACATTTGCTAATTTGTCCAATTTTCTGTCTCCCATCAGTACAGTGTGGTGTTTCTTAATATCACCAATGCAATGCACTTTAGGGAAAAACTGAGTAACAAAAGTCAGTGGTGTTTCTTTCCTATTATTTTTAACATTTCTACCCATTAAGTAAAGTACAATCTGTTTCTCTAGCAGACCCATAGACACTATTGATTGTCACCTCATGATATTACCATGCTTCAAATCTTTCTGCCCTCTCTTTGCCAGATGTTTCAAGCTCTCTGTCATTAGAACATGCATCACACGATCTTAAGAACTGGCCCTTTGGTATATTCTTAATAAGAGATCCAGGATGGCAGCCATCAGCTCTCAAAGTGGTTGGTTTTCTGTAAAGTTTAGTACACAGTTTTGTTCCATCCTTAAAAATAGCGATATCCAGAAAATTTATTGCATATCCATTCCATTCAAAAGTGAATTTCAGTTTAACACTTGTACTGTTTAAATATTCAGTGAATTTAACAAGACCTATTCCATCCCAGCCCATACCAAAAAAATATCATCTATGAAATGCTGCTATATTTTTACAGACTCATGAAATATATTTTGGTCACGTCTCTACACAAATCTCTTCCCCCATTTACCACCAGATAAATTAGCCAAATCTGAGGCATATGTAGTGCTCATGCAAATGCTTGTCACTTGTGTGTAGTATCTGTTTTTTAAATCAGCAAAAGATTAGATTCAAGCACTATTCTAGCATAGTCTATTTTGAAACTATTCGGTGGTACTACATTGTGTAAACATTGATCGAGAGCTTTTGCAATTGCATTTACAGTAGTCCACCTTCATGTGATATGTTTAAGCAATAAGGCAAGACAAGGTGTGTGTTATCATGTAATAACGGCACTCCTGGGGTGGGTTGAAGCACGAGGCGAAGCCGGGTGCTTCCACCACCCCAGGAGTGACGTTATTACATGATAACACACACCTTGGAGTGCCTTATTGCAATTATACAATGGCTCGATGTTATAGAAAACAAAAAATAAAATTAAAAATGTTTTTAGTAGATTTTTAGTGAGGCAGTGTATCTTTGTTTCTGAAAAAAAAAAAGTAGCTCATAACAATCATCCAAAAAATCAATACAGTGCTGTTGTTGTGTAATAACATCACTGTCTCATGCACACATTGACCAATCAGAGTCCAGGAAATTTTTTTGCCATTGTATAATTGTATATGAGCTCTCTAATTCTATACAAAGAATAACATCACTTTCAGTTACTGACATTTCATTTAAACATTGCATCATATAATTTGTACCCTTCAAATATGATTTAAGATCTGGTACAAATTTCTTTATGTATTATTAGACAAATTTGGATACAGGTTCTATAGCTGGCCCATGCAAAGACACTATCAATCTACCTGAAAACCAGTATCTGAATGTGGAGCTTGGGTAAGAGAATCAAGAAATCTGTTTCTTTCTCCATAATCCAGCCTTGGTTCAGTGTCACAATAACAGTTTCCTTTATTCTGGCTTTTTTTTGATTGTTAGGATAATTTTTGTTTTTTTTCTATTTTATCTTTTGGCCCCCGCTGTCTGCCACCAATTATCCACCTGGTCACGATGTCTCTGACTTCCACCTTCTGCTGTGCTTCTCCCCTGAAACCCCTGACTTACCCCTCGGAGGGCAGGGTCACAGCACCTGCCAGATGCCATGATCAATGGGACTATCTGGGGGAGCCGATTGGAAGGCTAATTGAAGCTGAGGCAGGCTTCATGGAGGTGGCAGACTATGGGAATTTTTTACCCATTTTTACTGAGGGTGGGGATGTGCAATGACATCCTGCATCCACCCTAGCCCCTTGGTGCTGTTGCGCGCCAGTAGCTGTGGTGCCCCTGGCCTCCGCCAGGGGCCTGTCAAGTGCCGGACTGGATCCCCACCTTCCCCCCAGAGAAGGAGAGCAGTGCATTGGATGCTCCATCCTTCTTTCCCTGCTGGCCCTCCAGTGACCTGAGTCCATTCCCAAACCCAGGTCACCGGTGTCGCAAGCAGAAATCCAACCACTGCGCCAACAGGCCGGCCTAGATTGTTAGGATAATTTTGTATTCTCAGATGCAAGTTATGATCACTCAATTGTTTGTTTGTTTCTGCAACATATTTATCTCTACGCCAGATCACTACAGCTCCACTTTGGCTGCGGGGTGTATTACTATGCCAGACATTTCTTCCAATTGCTGCAGAACTTTACGTTCATTGTTAGTGACGTTTTGAGTAGTAGTAGTAAAAGTAGTAAAAGTTTATTTTAATACAGGTAGCAGTGTTGAAACATCATTGGGTCAAAGACCCTTTTTCAAGATGGACCTGTTGTATTTACAAATCTACAAGTTTTAGACATATTGCACAACAAATTTTTTGAACATATACCACATACATCCAAACAACTATAGCATAACACCTATACATTCTCATTTAGATCAAAGACATAGACTAAAGACACAATACTATATATCTAACAACTATAAGTTGCATTATATACCCAAATTTAAAATCTTTTCTACATTTTTCATACACACATTTGTCAATCCATCTATTCCTAGACACATCAACCATTGCACATGCATTTCATTGTTAGGTCATATCCAGTGGCTTTTAAAAAATATTTTGTTTGTTTGATTTATTTTTTTCCTTCATCAATTTGTTCCCATAATTTAACAACTTTTGTACCAAAGGTCATATCACCAAATTTATTATTTGATTTCGGTATAACACATTTCTTTCCCCCATTTCCTCTGAGATTATAATTATGTTCATATGTCAATTGTGACATTTTGTCCACAAGATATGTAGGGCTTTGATTGTGCACCACCCCATGAATTTGTGTAACCATTTTTATTCTATTATTTGCTCTAGTTGAGGCTATTGTAATAACATAAACATATCACAGTCGTGAGTATGATGCTCACAATTTAACACAAATCTAGCCAAGTTGTTATATAAAACCTGAATTGCTCTGAGCTTTGTCTTACTAGCCATGCTGTAAACATGGAGTCCATACTCAATACTAGGTATAATCAATTGCTTTGTAATATCCCCTCTCATTTTTTGATTTAAGCAATATTTTGACCTCCAAAAAGCTCCTAGTTGATTATTAGTTTTATTGCCTAACTCATTTATGGGGATGTCAAAATTCACGTTTTGGTCCACAAAACCCCCCAGATACTTATAGCACTCAACTTGACTTAAGATTTCATTCTTTACTGTTTTTATATGAATTTTGGAATAATTGTTATCTATTTTCCCTTTACTCTGAAAGACCATTACATTTGTTTTTGTACTATTTAAAACAAGCTTTGACTGGTGCAACCATAACTCCAACCTACTAAAATCCTTTTGGAGACATTTTTTCCATCTCCTGAATTGAGCATTCCGTGCATCAATAAAACAGTGGCATTATAATATGGTGTTTTAAATATCGTCGTTCTTCCACTTTATTCTGTACTAGATTTGTGTACTGTATGTTATCAATGCTGGACTAGTAATATTTGAGCAAAAATTAGACTTGTTTGCAAGATTAAATGGTTCCCTAATAATGGTAGGATTTTTACTTCCAGGGTTGTCAGTCAGTTGTTGATCTGAATAATAATCATGCAATTGCAGAAAAACCTATACAAGTCAACGCTGATATTAAATTGAACTGTTGTAGGAACATAGCAGAGTACTTTACTAGGGACAGATTTTGTCTGTAATTTCCTTCTTTGTTAAATTTACAATCTCCAATTTGGATTCCTGTTGCAGTGTAATCTCCTCACACATCCCCATTCATTCCTGTTTGGGCCATAGTGCCCATATTGTCCATGCCTTCTGCATCCTTTGTTTCCTCTCCCTCTCCCTACCTCCCTTAGTCATACTAAAGCGTCTCTATCATCAAAGTTTTTACAGTGCAACCCTCTTAAATGCACACCCTTTTGCACAGAAAAAACGTGTATTTAATCAGGCTGCACAGTTGTCCAGATCTTCATATTTTCAGTACGAAAGACTGTGCCAGAAATCTTTTTTTTCTTTATTTCTGTACTTAGAATAACATAAAAACAAGTGGAATGTAAAATAAAATACATTAATGTGATTAAAAATATTTTTTATTGAATTTCTTTGTTTTTCCACTCTGATCCATTGTGTTAAAATGCATTGCAGGCAGGATGCTCATCAAAATATGGTTTTCACACCAGCTAAAAACAGCCTGCACAATTAACAGATGCTAATCACATGTTAATAGATGCATTGGTGAACTATGAACATGTGCACCTAATAGAAGCATTGGTGAACTGTGAAAATGTGCACTTAACAGGAATGTGCACTTAAGCAGCGTGCACTTAACCAGAACATTTAACACTGCAAAGATAGGAAAAAATGGAAATAGAAAAAGTGTGCATTTATCCAGAATGTGCATGCACCTGATGTGCATTTAAATGGGCTCCACTGTACATTCAAAATAATGAATCTAACAGGGAGCACACTTATAATACAGCAATGACCTGGGTAGAAATTCAGAGCAAAACAAACAAAATGGAAACACATTATTTCAAAAAAGCATGCATGGGAATATCCTCATCAAGTCCATTAGAAATAATAGTTCAGAGTGTGTCGATCCAAAAGCCTTCACATTGTCTTTAAACTCATTGTAACTTTAAACTATTTCCTGTTCAGCAGAAAATTTTACTTACAGGTCGTGGGACTGCCATGGACACCATCATGGCCCACTCCTATGCCAATCTAGTTTTGGGTTGGTGGTTGCATGATATGCGCCTCAACTTCCAACCAATGTCTGTCCCAGATCAAATTCTGGGGCACATACACTGATGACATCTTAGATATTTGGGAGGGTAGCATCGAATCAGCAAGACAGTTTGTAGACTGGCTACGTAAAACCAGCTCAATCTTAAATTCACGGTAACAGTGTACAAAAGTGAAATAAATGTTCTTGATTTGACTCTACAATCTGCAGCAGGGAGGTATATAACTCCTAAGAGTCACTGGAAACAAGCAGAGTACACTTATATCCTGCTGCTTGCACGGAGTGCCCATCCCAAGCACACTATTAAAGCAGTCCTTTACAAACAGTTTGCGAGAACAAGAAAGAATTGTTCTGATCTAAATAATTTTGATGAACAAGTTGAGGAGCTAAGCAATGGATTTGTAGAAAGGGGTTACTTTATTGACTGTATACAAGAAGCCACAAAAAAGTTAGAAATCCAGAGAGAGAGAGAGAGAGAGATAGAGATGCCCTCCTACCTCCAAAGAACATAGGGTATCCTCAGTTTACAGGTGTTACCTTTCTAATAGACCACAGTCACCTTTCATCTAATATATATTTGATGGCAAAAAAGCACAGACATGTACTAAGAAGTGATTATGCCTCTTACAAAGCTTTAGATCAACCATGAATCACCTACTGCCATGGTAAACACATAAGTGATAGAGTCACACACCGTTTGTACTTGGAGTGTGCTAAGCCAACATTCACCGACTGATTGTCATGCCCATCAGTAAGGATCCACAAGTGTGGCAGATATAGCATTTGCAAATATTCTCAGTCTGAACAGAAATATGTGCATCCTAACAACCAACAACATGTTAATATTGAAACAGTTCATTAACTGCTCAACGTTGTTCCTTGTATATGCCATTTCCTGCACCTGCCCACTGGCGTACATTGGTACAATGATTTGTCCGCTATGCAAGCATATACAGGAAGACGGTCAAGCCAGAAGAGAGGCTAATCCAGATACCTCTTTGGGCGCACACTTCTTAAAATACTATAATGGTAATTTAAGTTTATTTATTTATTTAGCTTCTGTTGACCAGGTAGGTACGCTAGACAACTTATATGCCTATTTTCAGGTCTACCCGGGAGAGTACAATGAAAATACAGGTTCAGACAGGGAACATAATACAAGTAGGGCAGTATACAGAGTCAAAAAGGAACCAGGTGAACATAAATAGTTTACTGTAAGCACTATTAGATTATATATATATATATATATATATATATATATATATATATATATAAACACCAAGACTAAGAGCAGTAACAATTTACAAAGCATAAACGACTCGGAGCCTAAGCCACAGCCACATTACAAGTAACTTCTGAACAAAGAAAGAAACACCTCATATGTATCTCAGAGTAAAGTAAGGCAGGCAACATCTGTGGGGCCTGCAAAAGGGGTACCCAAGGTCATGTGAGCCCAGTTTAAGGGTCCAGAACTAGCTATGATGGCTTAGGACACCCACATGCAGAGAAAAGCTTCAAGTAACCCCACAGGGAGCTCTGGAGGCACAAGTGGGAAGGGGAGGAGTGAACATGGACAGAAAAGGAGTTCCATAGCCTCGGAGCACATGGCACATGAAGCAAAGTCCCTGTCCCTCATTTGCGTATGGGTGTTAGAAACTTTGAGCACATCAGGGCCCAGAGACCTGAGGGAGTAGAAGGAAGGTGGTTTGAAGCGCTCAGCCATCCCTGAGGAGGGTGCCAGTTCTGATCCCCTTGCCCATAAAGCAGCCCAACCCAAAGTTCATGTGATTGGCTGGGGAGAGCAAGCCAAGTTTGTCATATAGTTCACAGTGATGGGTGAGGCGAGGGGCAGCAAGGGCAAAGGGACAAATGTTATTGTAGGTCATGTTCCACCTAGTGAGGTGGACCTTGGAGGTGCAAGCAAACAGCAGAAGGCCATAGCGGAGCGAAGGAAGAATCACACCTCTGGTCAATGCCAGATGAGCAGCAAATGTCAGATTTTTCTTTGCTCTGTAGGCAAGGCCCAGTTTACAGTTAACAGCTCTGCAAACATTTTGGATATGACACCCCAGGTCGAGCTGGGGGTCAAGTGTCACCCCAAGACATTTGATGGTGACTATGGTTAGAAGAGGAGCGCCATCAACACCAATAACATGCAGAGGGGCAGGGGAGGCCTTGCTCTTGGCCAGTGACCCAAAAAGCATGGTTTGAATTTCTTTAGGTTGAGGACCAGCTTGTGAGACATTACCCAGGACCGAATATTCCTGAAATCCTCACTCATTTGGAGTTTAATGACCCCAATGTCCCGTGAATGAGTAAGGATGACCAGGTCATCTACATAGAGAGTAGCACTACAGTTGGTAGCAGTAGCTGGAACACTGTTGACAAAAACAGAGAAGATGAGGAGCCCCAGGACTGATCCCTGGGGGACACCTACAATTCATTGGTATTAAACATATTATAGAGCAAGAGAGTGCTCCTGACCAATTGGAGCACTCTTTTCCCCCTGCGCATGAGACACACTTATTCTGCGAAGAGCATCTCACACACAGATGCCCTGGAAATGAGCATATTCCAGGAACATGTTTTTTAAAACATATTATTGATCGCTCTTGATCAATAACATATTATTACGTCACCCATTGCCACTCATTCATGTATTAGAGTGGTTTCACTTGCCTTCAGATTGATTCAGAACAGCTCAGCTCAGCTTCGCCTTGCTGTTCTCATTCCAGCTGAATGAGTGTGAAACCACTTATGTTCAGCAATGAGTGGCTCCATGGAACGTATTAACATATATAGTTTCTCAGTACCAGCAAGAGGAGGCAATAGGCTAAAACCTCTCTTGCCCTATAGCTCCCTCTGGTGGATGTCCTGGCAGTCTCCCTGGCAAAGCTCTTCAACATCTCTCAGAGGACTGGATGAGTGCCCAAAGACTGGAGGGTGGCCCATGTCGTGCCGATCCACAAGGGGGGTCAAGGGAGGAGGCAGAAAATTACAGGGACCTGGGGTAGTGGCAGGTGTCAAAATGAACAACTCAGAGACCTGTAGGAGGGCAGCAGCAAGAGCGAACAGGATGCTGGGATGCATTGCCAGGAGGATCACCTCCAGAAAGGCCGAGGTGATCCTTTCCCTGTACAACTGCTTGGTTAGACCACACCTCGAATATTGTGTGCAGTTTTGGAGATTGCATTTAAAGAGGAACATTACACTCTTAGAGAGGGTCCAAAGGAGGGCAACCAAAATGATGTGGGGCCTGGGGGAGAGGACCTATGAGGAGAGGCTCAGGGAGCATGACATGTACACCGTGGAAGAGAGGAGGGACATGATAGAGGTCTTTAAGTACATAAAAAGGATCAATAAGGGAAGCCCAGTCAGGGTGCTCCAAGGGAAGAAGGAGGGGGCAACGAGAGGGAACGGGTGTAAGCTGGAATGAGGCAGGCTCAGGAGAGGGGAGGAGAAGGAGGAGGTGTTATTTCACTGAAAAGGTGGTGGAGCCATGGAGTGCACTGCCCAGGGAGCTGGTAGAGGCGGAGACTGTGGAAGGCTTTAAGAGGGGATGGAACAGGTACAGGGGGAGGGTAAATCTGACCAGGTCCAATGCAGGTGGCGCATCTGGGACTGGGGACAGTAGAACCCAAGGGGGAGGAGAGGACACCAAAATCAGCTCTCAGTGCAGGTGCTGAAAATAGATCAGACTTAAAAGACCATTAGGCCTATTCTGATGGCATTTTAGCACGTTAGTAAAAGGAGTCAAGGTGACTATATACTTTGAAAACTCTAGTACCAAATGGCATTGATGACAATATAGATATGGTGCCATTTTTGTAAATTGCCAACTTGCTGTCTGCAACAGAATAGCATAGTAAATAATGAAGGGTTCCATGTCGTAACAGCGAAGAAACAACAGTGTTGAGCAATGCAGCCAGTGAAGAATGCCAAAAACAAACAAGGCGCCTGTACACCACAGCAACTCCAACAACAGCGAGTGGTGGACCACACTATACAAGACACTGTTTCTAATGTTTTCTGTGGGGGGCTGTGCCTCTTACACCCCTCACGTGGGGGGCAAAGCCCCCACACCCCCTTTACTTTAGATAACAAACTCCGAGGGGGGCCTAGTACTGGGGTAGAGAGATAACTCAGGAGGGGACTATTCAAGCTCCGGGGATCGGAATAACAGAAAAATAAACAGTTCAACACACAAAAGTGTAAAAGTATATGCACACACCTACCAAGCTCTGAACCCAGGTCCTCATGCACTCCAGGCACTGACTCAATCCACAGCACCAAGCAATCAGCTGGGAACAGCCTGACCAACCAACTCCCATATTCTTCTGCCCTATAGCTCCCTCTACTGGTTGTTGTACTGCTCACTTGCTATCGTTCCTCATTCACTGCAGCTCACACGATGTCTCACTCTCCTGTACCGGTAGCTTATCTGACAGGGCGTCATACTGAGTCGCTCATATTGAGTCACTCAGTTTGACACTCCCACATCACTGGATACCATAATGAATACACTATTTGCGGGATATGCAGACTGCTCCAGGCTGTGGTGCAAGCCTGGGCGAAGCGCACCTTGGCTGCACAGGGGCGTTGACAGGGTGATATTCAACAGAGTTGCACCATGGCACAGCATTTGTTGAATATCGCTCCTTGGCCATCTGCAGTGCGCATGGCGCAGTGACACTGTGCCAGCACAAGTGGCTAGAGTGGAGCAGGGGGATGCACTAGCTCCAGTTCCATTGCGCTAGGCGCAACAACTGTGATATTCAAAAGTGCACATGCAAATGGGTCCATTTGCATGTCATTATGGCCCCATTTGCATGCAGGTGCGCCAATCACCAATGACTTGCGCCTGGCGCCCTGCCAGGCTGCAGTTGTCGGGAAACAATGCCCGCTGCACAAGCAGCAAAGTGCCCCACTGCCCGATTGTGGGCATTTGTAAAATTGATCATCTCATATCCCTGGTGGTCCAGTGGACTGCTTGCAGCCCGATCGCGGGCATATGTGGAAAAGTATAATCATCCTATGTCCCTGGTAGTCCAGTGGACTGCTTGCAGCCAAATCGTGGGTGTCAGTAAATAATAATGGCACTCCAATCCAACCCTGGTGGTCCAGTGGTACCCCCCTCCCCACTCGCCCACTGAGCCCCACCGCCCCGCTCCCCCCCTGGTCAGCGGCAGGCAGCAGCACCCCACCTGCCTGCCGCCCACTGCCCGCCGACTGACGCCATATGGTAGGGCTGTATGCCCATTGGTCCACAGCGTGAGCCAATGGGCGTGCAGCCCGTATCATCCTACACAGTCCAGATATGTGAATGGATCCATTCACATATCTGGACTGTGTACGGTACAGGCTGCAAGCCCATTGGCTCACACTGTGGACCAGTGGGCATACAGCCTACTGTACGGTGTCATTCGGGCGGCAGCGGGTGACAGGCAGGTGGGTGCTGCCACCCGCTGCTGACCGGGAGAATGGGGCGTTGGGGCTCAGTGGACGGGTGGGAGGGGAACGCTGGATGACCAGGGTTGATTGGAGTGTCATTATTATTTACAGACACCCGCAGTTCGGCTGCAAGCACTCCACTGGACCACCAGGGATATGGGACTATATAATTTTCATATATACCATGATTGGGCATGGGCACCACCATGAAGGTAGCCGGAGCTCTGATGGTCATGACATTGTGGCAGCTGCCGTATTGCACCCTGCAGTCACGGAAGCTCACCTGTGGGTGGCCAGCTGTTGCTCCTTTTTTTTGCTCACATGTTAGCAAGCGAGGTAGGGTTGCACTGCATGGCTCTGGCCATCCCGGACTGAATATCGGGATGTGCGGAGTATGCATGGGCATGCACCCCCTACCTGCGCCACTCCGGTGCATCGGGATTTGTGCCAGGCTCAATCCCTGTTTGAAAATCGTGCCAGGGTGCATCAGTGGGTTGTGCATGGTGCAACTGTGCTGCATCATGTGCAATCCTTCTGAATGTCCCGTCCTATGTTTATTGACTTGACATCTAACATTTATTTTGTCTTTTTTCCTAGGTACCTGAACATTCATAAGACACACATATCTGGAATTTTCTCTTTCCACTCTCATTGTTGTCTTTAAGCTTAAAATTTAAAGGATTGCCTCTTCCTTTCCTCCCATCCCCCATCCCCGCTCCCATCCTCCTTCTCCCTCCGCACATATCAAATGTTATATATTTTTCCTACTGGAATAGCTTGTGGGTTGTGATTCACTATAACAGTGAGATTTACACTACATAGGCAAATTAGCTGTTCATGTGAAATTATATGGTGTTTACTTGTTTGCCTTTCCTGTAATGTTTTTAATTTTAATGTTACACCCTGGGTTATGTTGTTTTAAAATGCACAATATTATGCAACTAGGCACTCTCTGATGTATTGGAAGCTTATTTGCAGGTGGCATATAGTACTAAGAATTTAAAACTGTCTGTATAAAACAGAGACCTGCATACACTGCTAGCCATGCCCCCAAATGATGGGTCACGCTGGACCCAAACTGCTGGGGCTCTTAGTGTCACAGTTTTGAAAATGAATGAGTTTATTTTTATTTAAGATTTTGTTAACCGGGTAAGCCACATGGCCCTTTTACAGGCTACAGGGTATTACATGCATAACTGCAATATTAAGTAGCCGTATTTGCATATTAGGTAGCCTTATTTGGACTGAGTGCCATCACCAGTGTGTTTTTTTCGCTTGTTGATTCTTGGATGTGCACCAAGAGCTAGTGATTCTAAGCAAGTGGTTTTGGGAGTTCCTGCTATAGTAGCTGACAGTCAACAGGGCATAGCCACCATGGTGCTTTTCAAACTGTACCACCCCAGGTGTGGGTAAAGAATTAGAGTAAAAAATGAACCAGAGTCTTTCACATGGCAACAGAATGTGGCAACACCACCCCGCCCAGGCCAGCTACGGGTGGTGATCTTCCCTAACTACAAAGCAATGTTTGGTAATTTGCCTTCACTTTTCATGAATATTTAAGTGGGTTTTGGTGTTCTTGAAGGTCATTCTGTCATTTAACACTTCTTTTTGTTCTCAACACTCATGTGACAGTCCTCTGTCTTTCTCTCTACTAGTCAGCTGAGTTGCATGGCAACAAAGTTTATTGTTATGCCAGGTTTTACAAGGATGGGCATCTGCAGTCTTGTTATATGAGTCAGTCAATCCAGAATAAGATCAAGTCATGTGACTGGAAACATTGATCTAGGAACTTGTTGGAAGAATGTCTGTTAATCCCTTGCCATTAATAGCATGTGTGTTTCAAACATTGAAACAAATCCCACAGTGAGGTTTACCGACTCACAGACAAGATGTGGAGAGCCTGACCTGATGGCACCAGCAGACTGCATCACCCTCTGAAGTGGGAGACCCGGGTTCGTGTCTGAGTCAGACTTCCTTCCAATTGGCCAGTGGAGTTAAGTGGCTAGACTCTAAGAGGGAGGGGATCACTGGTACTGCTCCAAAAGTGTGTTCTCTGGCAGGCCTGGCAGAGGGCCTTGGCATCATGACCACACAATATCAGCCCTCACCTCAAAAGCCAGACACAGAGTACTGTATGTAGGTCAAGCAGAGAGAGATGGGGGATCCTGCTGGTGGAAAAAATTCTGACACCAAGCAAATGACATCAGCATGCATGGACCCCATGTCACCAATGCAAAGAGAGAGGCAGAGAAAAGGAAAGAGAGGGAGAGAGAGAGAGAGAAAGTAAGCCTGCTTGGGGTACTTTGTCCTTGTGAGGGCTTGAGGACTATCATAGGGTCCCAAGGGAATTACCTGCCTGGAGTTAAGCTCTTAGAGCCCCGGTCTCAAGCTCTGAAATGACTATGTTACGGGAGACCCCAACATGGTTGTAGGTCATCAGTCCTATTCACTGGAGCAAGTCTTGATGATTGTAGTTGACAGGCTTCTCCTGAAATCAAGATCTTTGCTGTTCAAAGCTCCATCATCTCAATCACAGACTATAGTCTAATTGTCTATGGCTCAGCTACTACCACTGCACTAAAGCACATCTTGACAGCACTAAACAAAACCTGTCAACTCCTCACTGGAGCACAGAGACGGACCCACACTTGTGACCTCTACATGGAAACCAATTCGTTACATCTTATCTATAATGTATCTCACCTACGTGATGGCAAAAAAATTAATCTTGGTACTCAATCCTCCATGTATCTGGGACCTGCTCTGCCTGAACAATGGCACTCATACCACCAGAAGATCTGATCACCAACCTTTCCTTGTCCCTAGATGCTGGACTGCTCAGGGACAAAGATCTTTTACATACCGTGCCCCTACCTGGTACAATGCCCTTAACCTGCCCTCCCCATCCTCCACGACATTGAGAGCTTTCAAATCCATACTTTACACTCACCTCACAGCCTCCAGCTCCTGTGACTGCTTTGACTAAAGTCTCATCCCACTGAGTGCACTTATATTTGTTTTACTCAACCACCATGGTCTCCTCTTTGACAAAGACAACCTGAGTACCACTAACCTGGTTCTGCAAGCTCCTAAACTTCTTATTTCTCCCACTCTTCCCTCCCAAGCTCTCCAATCCTTATTCCTTGCCCTTGACACTGCCTCTGAGTTCCTTTTTCTTTTCTGTACATAAATGTTACTGTTTAAGTTGTGGCCTTGATAAACGGCTTACTGATTGTTTGTAACACTGTCTACTATTTTTTGTACTTAATGACGTGGAACCTTTGTAAAAGAGCCTTGGCTCAAAGGTATTAATTCCTAGAACAATAAACTTCAAGGTCAGTTACCACCTGCCTCTGCCACATAGAGTCTTAAGGGTCCAGTACAACAACTGCCCCTGAAAGGAAATGAGCAGTGCTCCAGCTCAGAACCCACCCTTTTCATGGCTGATATCCTATCCTCCAGACATTGGGTGTTCTGGTGGCCAAGGGGTCCAGGTCATTTGCCCTGGCAAATCAACTGTGGTAATGTTAGAATGTGTGCCTTGGTGACAGACAAGCCAGATACAGCTCACTCCTGTTGGTCATCGAGTGGATGGCACCCTTACAAGTTCCCATGGCTCACTATCCTGACACTCACCTGCCCGGGCAGTATTGCCCAACAGGTGCAGTGTCCCGAAAGAGATCATTCCAATGGCTACATGCCTGATGGTGTTACGAACATGTGAACATATGAAATTTGCCAGCAGATAAAGGCCTAGAGGTCTATCAAGTCTGCTCGAATGTGCAGCTGCCCCTCCCTTCCACCCTTCCCCTTCATTAACCTTCCCCCTTGTCCTATCCCATCCTCTTTTGAAGCAGTCCACTGTTCTACTGCATACCACTTCTGCAGGTAACGCATTCCACCCAGCCACCACCCTCTCTGTAAAAAAGTGTCTCATCTCCCTCCTGAACCTTCCTCACTCCAGTCTCATATCATGGCCCCTGGTGGCTCTCCCCTTCCTTACTTTGAACAACCCCTCTGTACTCGTCTTGTTTATTCCTTTCATATATTTAAAGGTTTCAATTATGTCACCCCTGTCTCTCCTCTCCTCCAGTGAGTACATGTTCAACTCCTTCAACCTCCTCTCGTATGATAAGTCCCCCAGCCCCTTGATCATCTTTGTCGCCCAGCGCTGCACCCCCTCCAGTAACTTAATGTCCCCCTTTAGATATGGACGCCAGTACTGCACGCAGTACTCCAGGTGTGGTCTAACTAATGACCTATACAGTGACAGAATCACCTCCTCCCTCCTCGAGGATATACCCCTTGTAATACAACCCAGCATTTTGTTGGTCTTTGCAGCTGCCTTCTTACATTGTGCCAAGTTGTTCATTGACCCTGTAATGAGCAGACCCAGATCATTCTCCTCCTCTGTCTGGGCTAGCTGCACTCCCCCTAGCTGGTAACTCCTCCTTGGGTTCTTCATTCCAAAATACAGCACCTTGCACTTTTTGGCATTAAAGCCCAGTTGCCAGGGGTCTGACCAGGTTTCAAGCTTTGCCAGATCATTCTGCAAGCCCTGCCATCCTCCTGGGTCATCCACCACCACACCTACCTTGGTATCATCAGCAAACAGACTGATCTTGCTCTTGATGTCCCATGATATGTCTGCAATGAATGTCCCAAACAACACTGGTCCCAACACTGAGCCCTGTGGAACACCACTCGTCACTGCCTTTGGGTGTGAGAGCTCCCCACCCACCACCACCCTCTGTTGCCTTCCCTGCAGCCAGTTTCCTACCCATCTCACCAGCTTTGCACCTGCCCCTGTGCCTACTAACTTCCTTCCCAGCCTTCCACGTGGCACCGAGTCGAATGCCTTACTGAAGTCCAGATACAGGACATCCACTGCATGGCTCATGTCCAGTTGCCTAGTTACCCAGTCATAGAACTCAACCAGGTTGGTTTGGCAGGATCTGCCACATATGAAGCCATGCTGTCTGCTGTCCTGTAGTCCTTTGGCCTCTAGGAGGGCCACCAGCCTCTCCTTCAGGATAGTCTCCATTAGCTTACCCACGATGGATGTGAGGCTCACTGGTCTGTAGTTTGGACCAGTGGTGCTGGTCCCATAACGGACACCTCAGCAGTGTGGACACACTGCACTGCTCCCCAGTTGTAACGGTTTCTGTCCATTACGGGGTCTGTGCGGTGCAGTGTGGACGGAGCCTAAGTGACCTAAACACTGTTGTTCAGGGCAACCTCTATCAGGCAGATGTTTATGTTTTTGACTATTTTTAACATTCAGCTTTGGTGACCACAAAGCCAATTCACATCCTGCATTTTTAAAGGTATCCTAGGGTCTATTATACTAGCTAATAACAAAGCAGCATCAACATGATCAGAAATCTGAAACATAGGTCCCTCAATGTAACAAGCGTCCACAACAAAGGTATAAAAGGACTTCTTGTCATGAGAAATAAACCAGCTAAGTTCTATTTTCCAGAGTCTGATATATTTCAAAGTATCCCTGACATAGGAGGGGAGCAGTTTCTCAGTAGAATGCCACTTACCCCAAACCCAAGCTGTTAAAAAGAAGCCCCCCACAACCGCATACAAAAATTACCTATCTCCATAGTCCCTAAAAACATAGGTTTTATTGAACTATAAAATAATTCCCATATAAATATACCAATGGTTGTATCTTATTAAGACCTCCAGACTTCCATGATCTATAAGTATGCGCTCTCTTAACAGGATCAATCAACTACCCCAGAGTAACTGAAAGAAAAGACTCATAATTTTAGCTTGCATAGTAAAGGGCAGGGGGAACTCATGGGAAACATATAAAAAAAACAGATGCAATATACAGCAAACACGGAGAAGGTGAACCCTTTTTTTTCTGGTCATTTTCCAGGATTGCTATCTAAGGACTTTCTGAGAAGCCAAATCATAAACTGTATCCCAATTTAATTGGATAGCATCTCACATACCAAAAAAAAGCCCAACAACTTCATATTGTCATTGGTAACTGGAATATCAAAGTCATCCACCAACTAATCACCTCCCAAAACAAGCATTTTGCTTTTAGTATAATTAATCTTAATACCAGTAATGTACTGGAGATGTTCAATCATCTGTAGTACCCTCCTACGAGATTCTAAATCTGCCACGGAAAATATGCAGTCATCTGCATATGCTGAAACTTTGTGAAAGACAAAGCTCTTTGTTGTCACAATAGGCAAAGCCAGATCATCCTCTGCAATCAATTGCAACAACAGTTCCAACCCAAAAACATATATCAGAGGACTCAAAGGGCAGACCTGCCTAACACCAAGTTTTAAAGAAACAGGAATTCCCAAGTGACCATTCACCAAAGGAGTAACCTTTGCATCTGAATATAATGTTTTTAACAGATGAAGTAAAAATGGCGGTATGCCATAATGTTGCAAAACAGACCAAATATGAGATTGTTTAATTATGTCAAATGCTGTCTCTTGATCTAATGATAACAGATAACCTGATAAATTCTATTGCAAACCCTGCTCAACAAGTTTCCAAAGATAAACAAGGTTATTGACTATATCCCTATTGGGACAGCACAAGACTGTGTGGGAATTAATAACTTCTGAGCAACTTTAGACAACCAATGGGACAAAATGTTTGCCAATATTTCATAATCAGAGGTCAATAAATTTAAAGGTCTCCAATTTTTCAAAAGAGCAGGATCACCTTTTTCATTAAGGAAAATCATGATTCCGTTCCTCATACTGTGTCCAAGCCTATGTTCAGTGAGAATAGCCTCAAAAAGGAGTCATAACCAGGGTAGCAATAAGTCAAGACAAGTTTTATAAAATTAATTAGGTATACCATCAATACCAGGTGAAGTATGAACTGACAGCTTATTAATTGCTTCTGTAATCTCAGTATCCCTAAATGCAGCTTCTAAACCCTTCATATCCTCAGGCAATAAGGAAGGAATGTTAAGATGTTGAAAAACTAAGTCATTAGATCTAGAAGTAGTATCCTGAAAAGAGTTTTCCACTTGCGTCTGGACTACCAGACAAATACCCCGAATATCTGTAACTATAGTACCTGTACCTTCCAATAAGGCTGACATAACATACCGTTTAGACTCAGAGGAAGATAAATCATATGGATTAACATGCTGTCTTGTACCCCGAAGCAAATATTTTTGCTGAAAAAAATTTCTATCTTCCCGTAATTTAAGAAAATCAAACATTTTTCCCTTAAAGTCCAAAAGCTTCTGCTGTACTGTACCATCTGAAGACTTCACTTGAGCTAATAATTTTAAATACTGAGTGCTCTGACTAAGGTATAACAAGTATTTATCTCTAGCATTCGATTTAGACAACTGAGTGAAAAAGAGTTTTAAATCCTGTTTAGTATCTTCCCACCACTCAATGGAACTATCATATAAACAACAAGGAGTAGAACGTAATTCCAAAAGGGATTGCATATGAACCCTAGTAAGTTCTTCTTGTAACAAAGCAAGGTTTAGCTTCCAGTAGGCCCATCCCATCAGAAGCTTTTGATATTGACCTATCAATACTCTAACCACCATATGATCAGAAGTTTCAAGAGGTAATACTGAGACCCCTGATACAGTAATTCGATCAGAGAGGAACCAAAAATCAATTTGAGAGGATAAAACACCTTTATGGAAGGTATGGGTAGGAGATGTATGTAATATGCAATACACATCTCGAAGATTATTTTGGTCAACAATCTGAAGTAATGCATTAGTATCACAAAAAAGCTTTTGCGTCTTACGTCCCCAATCTCGAGAAGCAAGACCACAGTTAAAATCGCCTCCCCACAATACCAATTTAGATGTATGTAAGTAAGGGACTATGCGCTTAAAAAGTGAAGATCTGTCAGATTTCAGCTGAGGGGCATAAATAATAATAATACTATGCACACAACCACAGATAACAACATCAAGAAGCAGAGCCCGACAAGGAACAATATCCAGAACAGATAAAATAATAACAGCAACATTGGCAAACAATAAACCCAAACCCGAACACTGGTCTTTTCCCAAGGACCAAACAGAAACACCCCATCTCCAGTCCTTTTCAGCTACTTTGAGGTCTGACAAGGAATGTAATCTTGTGTCTTGTAACAAAATGACATTCCCACGACTCTCCTGTAGGCTGGCAAAGGTGACCCTCCTCTTTATGCTTGAAATAATACTATTAACATTAATAGTAAGAAAGTAAATATTCTCAGTCATAATAGTAGAAAAGAGAAGAAAACACTACAGAGGCAAGTTGTTAACCACTTAAGTAATGAAAAAAAAATAAAACCAAAAACATATAATTTTCTTTTTTTCCGTTTTTTGGGCTTCGGTTTATCTCCGACACCCACATCAGGCACAGTCTCAGTATGAGAGAAGGCCACAGATGAAATGTCAGAATCAATACCATCCTCTTCCCCATCCTGTTCAAATAACAAGGCATAAGAGTTATGAACAGGAACCGGGGGAGGGTCCAGAGAGGCCTGTTGTACATCCAACACAGCTCTAGTTGATTTAGAGCGAGTCACCCTTTGAAAAGGAGCTTCCTGTTGCAAATCCGGAGGATGCATACTAGTCTGATCAATATCAGTCCCAGAAGTGTGGGCAGAGCCTTCTACCAGTTCAACCATAATAGCAGCTCCAGGTGGGTGTATAGAGGAGGGAGCAGCCTGAGGAGGAGGAGCCGCACATGAAGTGGCTATTACTACCTCTGGGTCCGCAGTGTCCAAATGTGAAGTGTCCATGTTGGAGTGCACATTATCAGCACTCTCAGCAGGTGCATCAAAATGTGATTCCTCCCATTCCCTGAGGCTGAGGAGCAGAGGGAGGCATTTGGTGATGCAAATCATGCAACCGTTGTTTTTCTTTTTGGGCATTGGCAACAAAGACATACTGTTCAGCACATATAGCTGGATCAGCATTATTACGAGAAGCCCATGAACAGTTACAAAATGTATGGCCATATTCATCACATAGGTTACATTTCATGGATCTCCTACAGTGTGTGCCAATGTGCCCTAAGTCTCCACAAAGGCCACATTTTTGCTGGTCACAAACATTACTGAGGTGCCCTAAAGTTCCGCATTTATAACGTGCTCTGGGCTTACCAGGGTAAAAAATTACTCCTCTATCCCTCCCCCCAAAAAAACAATTAGTGAGATGCTTTGTGAGACACTGGTCTAAATGCAGGTCAACAAGATAATGCCAACCCTAGTCCAAAGGTGCTCATCGTCTAATATAGGCTCTGGTTGACCTTTAACTGTACAATGTTGTTGCAGCCAGTAGGTTATATCGGCAACATTTACTCCCTCATTTTGAAATAACACAGTTATTTTCTTTGTCCCAGGTTTAATCAGAGGGATAGCCATGAAAGATTTCCACAAAGGCGTATGTTTAAGGGCCTGGAATTGCTTCCAGAAATGTTCCAGGCCCACCAGATGTTTAAAACTGACATCAAAAACCGAGTCACCTGGCATATGAATTAGGGCATAGATTTCATAAGCGTAAAACTTCATACTACCTTTAAGAAGTTCACGCCCAACAAAATGTCTATTAGGAACCTCTGATAATGGCCCTCTAAATTTGAGACGAACAGTATTACATCTCGTTGCAGGTTCAGAAAGCAAACCAAAAGTAGCAGGAAACAAATGTTCATTCACTTTATCATGGCATACAGTAGTAGGGTTTGCTGAATAGGAAGCAAGCGCTCGGAATCAGCTACTGAGGGGGAATCCTGCCATGGAGTACCAGATACCAAAACCCCAACAGCTAGGGGAGAAGGGGGGGGGGTTCAGTAGAAAGAGGTAAGTCACCCTCGAGACATCTAATATTATCCAGAATAGGATTTTGAGAGACACCTGGGGCAACGTGAACATCTAATAAAGGAATGACTTGCCCAGGAGGGAGCAGGGAAACAGGAACTGTCTCAACCGCAGTGGTAGTTTGTTCTGGGCCTGAAATAGGGTCTATAGCATCTCTGGAAGGTTCTATCGAACTAGAAGCTCCAGAGAAGTTAGCATCCCAGCCTTGTCCATCAATATTTTTAACCCAACCAGCAGCTCCTAATGCCATCGCAACCCATGCAGCAGGGGCTTTAATAACCCCATCAGAGAGTTCCATGTCCATGGAGGTAGCAGAAACAGAAGGAGAACACACCACAGCTTGCAAAGAAGTTCTAGATTTTTTTCTCTTTACCCTTACCAACAGTACTTCCAGAATGAATCCCAGTCCCTTTAGGAGAGAGTCCAATAGTAAAGCGACCAGCCTGAGAAGAACCCATGATACTCGATGCAGCTGAAACTGTCTCTACTAGTGCAACCGGAGCAGATTCAGTAACAGTCAAAGGTACCCGAGAACCATCCTGCTCCATAACAAGTAAGCCACCCGCATCAATAGCACTCACATTCTCTGTTGGTGATGTCGTACAATGCGGAGAATACATGGGGGTAATCACCAGTGCGGTTTCTGGAACCACTGATCCAAGTGCCGCATCACCCAGCAGAACAGGAGACCAGGCAACATCCGGTTCCTGTACCTCCATCGAGGCATCTGATATTCAATCCAATTCGTGCAATAAACAGTTCCTGATGAGCAGGAACCATCGCTCTTCATCCTGAAGCTGTTGGCGGATTAAAGCGGCATCACAGGCTCCATTGGAAATGGAATCCGAAGCAGACACAGTCGGTGAGTCCATTACAACGGGAACAGAAGTTCCTGAAACAAATTCAAGCGGTGAAACATTTTCCTCCTTACGTGCATCAGCCATGGTGATCACTAGAAAAAAGGGGGGCCAAGGAGGTGATCAGCTCCTCAGCCTCCCACACGTCCAACCTCTCCTAGAGTAGCAAGCAGACTGCGAAAGCCAAGGGAGATGCAGCGCCCCCTACCAAAGAGTAGGGGAATTTCCCCGGTGTCCGGGCCAAATTTCTCTCATTCACTAAAAATACCACCAACAGCTTAATCTGGTTCAAGGTCAGTCGGCATTCATCTGTATCCCCCTCCCCCGGGTCATACTTGAAAATAGGCAGGATTTGTCTAGTGCACTTACCCAGTCAGCAAAAACTAAATAAAATAAATTAATTCAGAACATTAGCTTTTTCTATATCTCCTCTACCAGTTCCCCCTCTTCCCCTTTGAGCTTCATAATCCCCTGCTTCCCTTTCCTTCTTTTGCTCACATATCTGAAAAACTTCTTGTTCCCTGTTTGTCTCCCTTGCTATATGCTGTTCCATTTCCGCCATCGCCCTTCTGATCACTTTCCCAGCTTCCCTCAGTTTTTCCTTATATACCTCCCTGTCCGTCTCCCTCTGAGAGGCTTTTTACACCCTGAATGCCCTCCTTTTCTCCCTAACTGCATTCCTCACTTCTGTTATGAACCAAAGTAGTTTCCTCCCTCTCTTATTCTTGCTCAGCCTCCTAATGCATAGTTATCGCCTTCAATATACCTCTTTTAATTTCCCCCCACAGCTCCTCCACGTCATTCATGTTTCCTTCCCTTCTAGCTCATTCCGCACAATTTCTCTCATCCTCCTAAAATCTGCCTTTCTAAAGTCTAGCACCTTAGTGGTGGAACTGTTCTTAACCGGCCCCTTTCTAATTGCAAAGCATACTGTCCTATGGTCACTGTCACCCAAATTTTCCCCAACCTCCACCCCCCCCCCGACACCATCCCCATTTGTCATAACAGGATCCAGTATCCCCCACATAGGTTCTGTTACTAGCTGATTGATGAACACTTCCTGCATGGCTTCCAACAGCTCCCTACTCCTTTCTGTGCATGCTGTTGAGTTTTCCCAATCCATGTCTGGTAGATTTAGAACTCCCACCACCACAACTTCCCCTCTCTGGCCATCTCCTGTATCTCCCTAACTATCTCTCTATCTACTTCCTCCCCCTGATTTGGTGGTCTGTAGACCACCCCTACCCTCACTGCCTTCCCCCTGTTCTGCTTAAAGTGACCCATAGGGTCTCCGCAGATCCATCCCCACACCCACTCACCATTGTCTAAATCCCCTCCTTCATATATAGGGCAACCCCCCCCCCTTTTCCCTGTCCTGTCCTGCCTGTAGAGTCCATACCCTGGTATTTCCACCTCCCAACTGTGATTTTCAGTTCACCAGGACTCCGTAATAGCAATTAGGTCCAGGTTGTCCTCCGCCACCACCGCCTGCAGTTCTCCCATCTTATTTTCTAGACTCCTGGCATTAGCTACCAGTCCCTTCCAACAGCCCAGCCCCTCTCCCCCCCCAGCTCCACTTGCTCCCAGTTGTGGGGGAGAGCGAGTTAAGTCAGTTCCTCCTTCCATTCTCACTGGGCACCAAATAGCTCCATACTCCCCTTCTCCTAGTTTAAAGCACTCCCTAGTATTTTATCTATGTATCCCTGCAGTTTCCCCCTCAATAGTCTAGCCCCCTCACAATTTATATGCAAGCTGTCCCTCGCATACAGATTTTGGTCCACCCATGTGTCCCCCCCAATCTTCTATACATTCATAGCCCTCACTACTGCACCACTGCCTCAGCCAGTGGTTAAAGTCTTTGATTCTCAATTGTCTAGCTGTACTGGTGCAGTGTACTGGCAGAACTTCCCAAAAAGCTATGGAATTTACTATCCCCTTGCACCCTCTTGCTAGTTCCATAAATCTCTTCTGCATCTCTTCCACCTCCTCCCCCGCCAGGTCATTGGTACCAAGGTGTAAAACCAGGTGAGGTTCCCCCCAGTTAGCCTAATGCAATCTTTAATTTTCAGAAGTGCCCTGCTCACCTCCTTCCCTGCCTTACAAAAAACTGACATTCCCTTAAAAGCTACTCCCTTCCTTAACCAGTGGATCCCTTTCATAACAGAGTCCCCATACACTATCACCAATTTTTCATGCACTAACCCCAAGGGTGCCTCCGCAGCTCTTACTTGGCTTTTTCTTGCGTTCCTCTTACTCCCCCCCGGCCACCCCTTTCTCCACTCCTGCCCCCCCATCCTTTTATCCCTCTGCCCTCCTGGATGGTTCTGCAACTCGCCCCCCTCCACCTACCTCCTCTAGTCCTTGCCCCTTTCAGCTACCTGGTTGCCTGCACTCTGTCCCCTTCCCTGCTCTCCCCCTTGGATGCCCCCTCCTGCTTCCTTTCCATTCTCATTTCAGCCCCTGTCTGTTACACCTTGTCCCTCTGTGTAGCTTACAATAGTCAGCCATGGACATCTTCTACTCAGTCTTGTGCCCCCGTCTGAGACACAGTTAATTCATGTTGACCATAAACATCTTCTGTTTGATCTTGTGCCCCAGTCCCAGACATAGCTCTCTACTTTTGGTCATCTACATCTTCTTCATAAGCTTGTGTCACAGTTCCACACACAGCTTGGAACTGTTGACCATCTGCATCTTCTTCTAGATCTCCTACCCCAATCTGAGACACATCTCAGAAGTGTTGGCCATCTACATCTTCGTCTCAATCTTGTGCCCCAGTCTAAAATACAGCTGGCTCCTGATGGCTATGGACCTCTTCTTAACTGCATGCCCCAGTCTCCAGACTCAGCTCACTCCTGTCGGCCATGGACAGCTTCTGCTCAATCTCTTGCCCTGGTCCCCAGACACAGCTCACTCCTGTCAGTCATGTGCAGCTTGTGCTAAGTCTCATGCCCCAGTATAAAACACAGGTTGCTCCAGATGGCCATGGACATCTTCTTCACATGGCCCTGTCTCCACTCTCAGCTTTGTTCCTGTCAGTCATGGACATCTTCTCTTTAATGGCTTGTCTCAGCCCCAGACACAGCTCATATCCTGCTAGGCATAGATATAATGATTAACACTGTGTCTCTGTCCCAAATAAGTCAGACACTACTCAAGCCTGCTGATCAAGGACATTTATTATGTTTGACACTGTGCTTCAGTCTCAAAGCCAGACATAGGTCATGCTCATTTGTCACTGACAATTATTTGACATCATGCCCCAGACACAGGTCACACAAGTCAGTCATGACCATCTGTTTGAAAATGTGCCCTGCTCCCAGACAATCTAGACAAACAGCACACACCTGGCAGTCACAGACTTTTTTTTATTTGACATTGTACTCTGGTCCAAGGCAAGCCAGACACAGTTCATATCCATCAGTTGAGATAAGAACATCTGTTTGAAACTCTGTTCCAGTTCCACCGACACAGCTCGGCATGGGGTCATAATTTTGCAAAACATTATGCCACATGCAAAAATCGCACTGCCAATACAGCACAATTTCTTGCATGTGGCATAATTCTTTTTTGTGGGGGCTGTGCCCCATGCACTTCGAACTCCACTAAGGATTCTCAGCTCTGGGGAGGTATAACATGAAATCACACAAAATGCAAAATAAATTTCTGGGACTGGGAATCAAACCCAGTCCCAAACAGAGCACGTCGGTTCCTTGCTGTAGTGGTTCAGTCCATTGAGCCACAGCAGCTGTTCAGCAGAACCATATCCCAGCAGAGGTCTTATCCTCTGCCTGGGATACTGCGAGTGGTTCAATACCACATGCAGCAGTATTCACAGTATTGCACCACTAGCTGTCTGGTTCAGTGCTATTCCGGTTTAACTCTAATGTCGTATGCTATTAAGTGTACAACATTATGACCCGGTAGGACACAGCTCCGGTCCATACTGTGTTAGCATAAAGCCCACCTCTTAAAGCCCAGTTCAGTGCTGTGTTTCTCATCCATATGGAGCTCAAAGTACGTTGCTGAATTCCAGCAAATCTAAAATCTTGAGAATCCAATCAGTCTAGATGTCCAGGGAACAAGTGAATTATTAGTCTGTATACATTGTATTTGAGAGCTAAACCTTACACAGATAAATGATTTCTTTTAGTCATGGAAACATTCAAAATGAAGATAAATTGGGGATATATAATGGCTTGTGCTCATATTTGCCATATATTTCCATGAGTGAAGGGGCGGGACAATATCTCACGAGTGGTGAAGCCACAAGTGAGTTATGAAACTCCCAGCCCCTCACAAATAAAAATAAATGGCATATCTGAACACAAACCATTGTATGCTCCATATATACAATGATGAGTATTGTTTTAGGCTGTGTGTGTGTGTGTGTGTGTGTTTTGTTCTCCTCCCCACTCCTCTCTCACACCATCAGTACTGTGGTGCCTGTAGTTCCCGTGCTGTAAAGTACAGTTCTGCTCTCCCCCACCCCACAACACACACCATCAGTATGTGGTGCCTGTAGTTCCCGTGCTGTAAAAGTACAGTTCTGCTCTCCCACCCCACAACACACACCATCAGTATGTGGTGCCTGTAGTTCCCGTGCTGTAAAGTACAGTTCTGCTCTCCCCCACCCCACAACACACACCATCAGTATGTGGTGCCTGTAGTTCCCGTGCTGTAAAGTACAGTTCTGCTCTCCCCCACCCCACAACACACACCATCAGTATGTGGTGCCTGTAGTTCCCGTGCTGTAAAGTACAGTTCTGCTCTCCCCCACCCCACAACACACATCGTCAGTATGTGGTGCCTGTAGTTCCCGTGCTGTAAAGTACAGTTCTGCTTTCCCCCACCCCACAACACACATCATCAGTATGTGGTGCCTGTAGTTCCCGTGCTGTAAAGTACAGTTCTGCTCTCCCCCACCCCACAACACACACCATCAGTATGTGGTGCCTGTAGTTCCCGTGCTGTAAAGTACAGTTCTGCTCTCCCCCACCCCACAACACACACCATCAGTATGTGGTGCCTGTAGTTCCGTGCTGTAAAGTACAGTTCTGCTCTCCCCACCCCACAACACACACCATCAGTATGTGGTGCCTGTAGTCTCTCGCTGTAAAGTACAGTTCTGCCTCCCCACCCCACAACACACATCGTCAGTATGTGGTGCCTGTAGTTCCCGTGCTGTAAGTACAGTTCTGCTCTCCCCCACCCCACAACACACACCATCAGTATGTGGTGCCTGTAGTTCCCGTGCTGTAAAGTACAGTTCTGCTCTCCCCCACCCCACAACACACACCATCAGTATGTGGTGCCTGTAGTTCCCGTGCTGTAAAGTACAGTTCTGCTCTCCCCCACCCCACAACACACACCATCAGTATGTGGTGCCTGTAGTTCCCGTGCTGTAAAGTACAGTTCTGCTCTCCCCCACCCCACAACACACACCATCAGTATGTGGTGCCTGTAGTTCCCGTGCTGTAAAACAGTTCTGCTCTCCCCACCCCACAACACACATCGTCAGTATGTGGTGCCTGTAGTTCCCGTGCTGTAAAGTACAGTTCTGCTCTCCCCCACCCCACAACACACATCGTCAGTATGTGGTGCCTGTAGTTCCCGTGCTGTAAAGTACAGTTCTGCTCTCCCACCCCACAACACACACCATCAGTATGTGGTGCCTGTAGTCTCTGTGCTGTAAAGTACAGTTCTGCTCTCCCCACCCCACAACACACACCATCAGTATGTGGTGCCTGTAGTTCGTGCTGTAAAGTACAGTTCTGCTCTCCCACCCCACAACACACACCATCAGTATGTGGTGCCTGTAGTTCCCGTGCTGTAAAGTACAGTTCTGCTCTCCCCACCCCACAACACACATCCAGTATGTGGTGCCTGTAGTTCCTGGCTGTAAAGTACAGTTCTGCTTCTCCCCACCCCACAACACACACCATCAGTATGTGGTGCCTGTAGTTCTGCTTAAGCACAGTTCTGCTCTCCCCACCCCACAACACACACCATCAGTATGTGGTGCCTGTAGTTCCTGTGCTGTAAAGTACAGTTCTGCTCTCCCCACCCCACAACACACACCATCAGTATGTGGTGCCTGTAGTTCCTGTGCTGTAAGTACAGTTCTGCTCTCCCCACCCCACAACACACACCATCAGTATGTGGTGCCTGTAGTTCTGTGCTGTAAAGTACAGTTCTGCTCTCCCCACCCCACAACACACATCGTCAGTATGTGGTGCCTGTAGTTCCGTGCTGTAAAGTACAGTTCTGCTCTCCCCACCCCACAACACACACCATCAGTATGTGGTGCCTGTAGTTCCTGTGCTGTAAAGTACAGTTCTGCTCTCCCCACCCCACAACACACACATCGTCAGTATGGTGCCTGTAGTTCCTGCTTAAAGTACAGTTCTGCTCTCCCCCACCCCACAACACACACCATCAGTATGTGGTGCCTGTAGTTCCCGTGCTGTAAAGTACAGTTCTGCTCTCCCCCACCCCACAACACACACCATCAGTATGTGGTGCCTGTAGTTCCCGTGTAAAGTACAGTTCTGCTCTCCCCCACCCCACAACACACACCATCAGTATGTGGTGCCTGTAGTTCCCGTGCTGTAAAGTACAGTTCTGCTCTCCCCCACCCCACAACACACATCGTCAGTATGTGGTGCCTGTAGTTCCCGTGCTGTAAAGTACAGTTCTGCTCTCCCCCACCCCACAACACACACCATCAGTATGTGGTGCCTGTAGTTCCCGTGCTGTAAAGTACAGTTCTGCTCTCCCCCACCCCACAACACACATCGTCAGTATGTGGTGCCTGTAGTTCCCGTGCTGTAAAGTACAGTTCTGCTCTCCCCCACCCCACAACACACACCATCAGTATGTGGTGCCTGTAGTTCCCGTGCTGTAAAGTACAGTTCTGCTCTCCCCCACCCCACAACACACACCATCAGTATGTGGTGCCTGTAGTTTTCCCTGCTGTAAAGTGCTGCAGCGGCCCCTTCCCAAACATACTGTGTTTTCTATTTTTTGACATTGAAATGTGCTGTTACCTTATTGCAGCTCGTTTTATTGTCTGGTTACCAAAATGTGGGGGAGCAAGTAACTGAGGGTGCCAGCTCCAGGTCTGTCACACCATCTTGGCCACATTAGGGGCGGATATGAAGGCAGCCAGTGTAGGATGTGTGGCCATTCAGGGAGTGCCAGCTCCAGGTCTGTCACACCATCTTGGCCATTAGGGGCGGATATGAAGGCAGCCAGTGAGGATGTGTGGCCATTCAGGGAGTGCCAGCTCCAGGTCTGTCACACCGTCTTGGCCACATTAGGGGCGGATATGAAGGCAGCCAGTGTAGGATGTGTGGCCATTCAGGGAGTGCCAGCTCCAGGTCTGTCACACCATCTTGGCCACATTAGGAGCGGATATGAAGGCAGCCAGTGTAAGTTGTGTGGCCATTCAGGGAGTGCCAGCTCCAGGTCTGTCACACCATCTTGGCCACATTAGGGGCGGATATGAAGGCAGCCAGTGTAGGATGTGTGGTCATTCAGGGAGTGCCAGCTCCAGGTCTGTCACACCATCTTGGCCACATTAGGGGCAGATATGAAGGCAGCCAGTGTAGGATGTGTGGCCATTCAGGGAGTGCCAGCTCCAGGTCTGTCACACCATCTTGGCCACATTAGGGGCGGATATGAAGGCAGCCAGTGTAAGATGTGTGGCCATTCAGGGAGTGCCAGCTCCAGGTCTGTCACACCGTCTTGGCCACATTAGGAGTGGATATGAAGGCAGCCAGTGTAAGATGTGTGGCTATTCAGGAGTGCCAGCTCCAGGTCTGTCACACCATCTTGGCCACATTAGGAGCGGATATGAAGGCAGCCAGTGTAAGATGTGTGGGCTATTCAGGGAGTGCCAGCTCCAGGTCTGTCACACCATCTTGGCCACATTAGGAGCGGATATGAAGGCAGCCAGTGTAAGATGTGTGGCCATTCAGGTTGAAAATGCAACCCGCTGATTCCCCATGTGAGGGACTTACTGTGGATATTTCAGCCGCAATACAGGTAATTGTAAAGAGAGTGAGGTGACACATGGGGTTTGTCGGAAATTCAACCTTCCGAGTCCTGGTGCGATGGACTGAGGTGACACAAATGCTAGCTCTGTGGTTTTAATAATAATTAAAAAGAACTGACAGAGTGGCAATTTGGTTTTAAAATCTCAATTAAACAGTGGGGGAGGTAAGGAAGTGGGAAGGCAAGATGGCAGCCAGAGTGGGCTTTTATTTTACATCACAGACTGCTATTGGCTAAAATTTCGAATAGATTTATTCTGTGATTGGCCAGAATGGGGTGTCAATCAAGTTGACTGGCATTTTGATGTGACAGTGTGATGCAGGCAAGTGAAAAATAAACAGTGTTTGAATAACATCATTTTTCTTTTACTTGGGTCACTCTGTTGGGAAAATAATGTGCTTATTTAAAGAGTGAGAATGCTATGTACATTGTATGCATTATTTATCCTCACTTTGGTCATTAATCCTCACTTTAAACAGGTCATAAGGGAACTCTAAACCAAGGGCGTAGCCACCGATACGCCAGACACGCTTCAGGCGATGTAGTAAGTAAAACCGGGTAAATATACAAAAGCCCAAAGTCCTCTTGCCTTTTGCTTTTGTTTAAATTTTTTTTTTTTCCCGGGCTTTTCTCGGCAAGCTTTTTGGGAGGTTGGGGGGGAGGTTCCCGTGACCCGTGACGTCACCGTGACCTAGCCAGCGGACCTGATTGTGGAATATCTTGCCCACCTCATTCAGGTCCACGTACAGAAGGAGGCATGATCGGCTCAAAAGGGGTGGAGCAGGGGCGAGCGGGCTGCTTAAATTTCGCCTGCACTGTGCACTCAGTCCCTGAATGCAGAGAAGCGAACGAGCCTGAGGAGGTGCTTGTGTGGTGTTCCGTGTTCCACTTCCTGGAATCCTGATTTGTGGCGTGGCTGTAGAACGACGAGATGTGTCGGTCCAGTTGGAGCTGTATTATTGAAGCCAAGGAGCCGGCAGCTGGAGGATCGAGGTGAGGATCACTTGTTCTGCAGTCTGAGGCTGAGCAGCGGTCGTCGTCGTGGTCGGAGTTCGGTCGGCGGGGGCCGCGGGGCGATTGGGTGTTTACTTTTTTGTTGGAGCCTTGGAGGAGTTTGGACCACCACGGGTAACTGGGCGGGCGGCCGGCTCTGCAGTGAATCCGACAGTCGGCGTCGCGGTCGACCTACTAGAGAGGTGAGCACTGCAGGTCAAGATCAGGCAGCAGAGGCAAGAGCGTGAGCGTCTCCTAAACAAACAGCACTAGTGACACTGAGGTAAGCAAAGTTTTCACTTTTTTGGCTACAACATGTCCCCTCCTCAGTATCTGAGATATACTATCTACTTCACTCCACTGTGGCTTTGTGATGGCTTTAGTGGCTGATTTCTTGGATGTGACTGGAATTCCCTTTTCCCTCAGTGCTCTCAGGGCCTCAACTGGTGTGTTGTAGGTACAAATCTTCCATTTTGCAGGGTAAGGGGTCTCTACTTTGATCTGTTTTGATCTCAGGCCTCTAATCAAAAATCTGCATGTAGCAGTCACTGTTTCTGGATTTCTTTTGGGTAATCTTGGTCAAGGAAGAGCGAGTTCTGTTATAGGAGAATTTTTTCTGCCAGGCCCTATAGCTGGCGAACTTCATGATTATCTGGCATGGCCTAGCATTAAGGTCAGTGGGGCATGGAAGCGGGGTCAGGCATGCTCATTCAAGTTTTATGTTTAAGGTAGCTGGCAGGGCCAAAACATCATGCAGTATATCAGAGATAAAATCACACATTTCCCATTTTTGTATGTTCTGGTAGCCTCGAGGGACATAGACTGTCCCTCCTACAGTATGCCTCTAAATCTGTGCATTTAGCTTGTAAGGCATCCACATGTTTTTTTTTTTTTTATTTAGTTGTTTAACCAGGTATAGCACACTAAGCTGAAAGCTTTTTTACAGGAGCGACCTGGGAGCATAAGGAGGTTAAGTGACTTGCTCAGGGTCACACAGTATGCAAGTGGAAGCTGTGGAATTCAAACCCAAGTCAGGTCTGCTGGATGTCACCAAATTTGCAGCTCAGAGCCTTAGACCACTGCGCTATACTGCCTCCTGTTTATTAAGGTTTCTACAACAGCTCTGAGCTGGAGTACGCCTTCCTCCATGATGTCAACCCTCTGTATCATCCAGCACATCTCCACTCCTGCCAATCTGTCATTTACTTTTCTAAACTCCTGGGGCTAGATTCACATACCTTGGCCCCGGTGCAAACCAAGTTGATATCCACAAAAGCCCAGTTTGTGGGCTCAAATCAGGTTTGCACATTGGCAAAATATGAAGGGGCTGCAGTGCAAATGAGGGGAAGGGGACCTGCATATTGGCGCAGTCCCTTTCAAAAAGCATTTGCTTTGTGCAAGGGCCTTTTGTGGGGTTCCCTTGCATGGAGCATATACTGTTGACTGAGACCTTGCTTTTAATTTTGTGCAATCCCGCTGGTTGGTGGAGGTACTGAGGCACCCCAACTTCCAGTCGCTGACCCCCCCAGTGATCACTGGCCCAAGTTGTAAAAGACATGTCCCTGGTGCCAGTGGTTCCCTCACCATGATCTCCAGCCTGAGTCCACAGAAGTCATACACCCTCATGTCAGTGATCCCCCCCCCCAGTCTGGTGGAAAATATAAAACTTTCTTATTGGTAGACATCCCCCCACCATGATCATCAATCGCTGGACCAGTATAAAGAAATTAATGTCCCTGTTAGTAGTGGTTCCCCCCGCTGATCAACAGCCTGAGCTGAACAATGAATTTTCCCTGCTACCAGTGGTTCCTACCCCATAATCACCAATTGCCAGCCCAAGATAAATAATACAGTGTCCCTGGTGTCCAGTGTTCTTATCCCCACCAAATCACCTTCCTGATATATAGATACAGTACCATTTCACTGGTATCCAGTGGTCCCTCCTCCACCTGCACTCATGCCCAATATATTAACCAATATTCCATGGTGTCCAGGTCCCTCCAACCATCTGATCCCTCACCCCATGTCTATAATTTTATTCCCTAGTGTCCAGTGGTCACCCTCACTGCCATTCCCCAATCACTTGTAAAAGAAATGTAACCTATTCTCTGGAATCAAGCAGATCCCCCTCCTTGTCCCAGATCTCTTGTAAAATATGCAAACCTCTTCCCTTCCCTGGCATCTGCGAACCTCCAATCCCCCACCCCAGCAGGTAATGCTCACCACTCTTCCTCCCCATCTCGAACCACTAGACACCAGAGAAGAGAAGAAGTTTTCATGTTTTACAAGGGATTGGGGACAGGGAGAGGGGTCTGCTAGATAATAAGAATATCTTTATTTAAGTAATGCTGCTTTCAGAATATCAAGGCACTGTACAGTAAGTTTAAAAACAGTAATAAAATCAGCAATACAACAATAAAACAATCTATCAGGATCCCTTCAATCCATGACTAAATGCCTGGTGCCATAGGAAACCCCCACAGTTGTGCACTCCTGAAGCTGATGGAGTAGGGAATTCCGGAGGGTTGGGGCTGCATACATAAATGCACGGGCCCTGAAAAATTTTAAAGACACCTTTTGCCCATGGCAGTCAGTCTCCTGCCGCTGTCCACACCTTCCAAGTTGGCATTTGCTTTCCTCATTTAGGTCATTTTGTGAAGAGATGGTTCATCAGCCAAAATAAACTAGTGATTGTGAGTTTGTTCTGTTTTTTTTGGTAGCAAGAGACTCGATCATTGCATTTGGTTAGTTGTGAGCACTGGTTATAACTGTTTTACTGTATGTACTTTTCTGATGTCGTATCAATGATATTGTGACTTAGAATCTTCATAGCAGTAGTATGTCTTTTGAACAGAGTTCCAAAGGAAAATAAAGGATCTACATATCATATCATAGGTGTCGCTTACACCCTATAGTTAGGGTTCAAGCAATTGGCTTGATATTTTGTGTGTACCATTAGGGACCAAAGATCTCGTGATTTGGCAAGTTTTATTCCAGTCAGATGTAGGTGCAGAGATACAGATAGTGAAAACATGTGAAAATGACCATTTTGGGTGAAATTTTTGTTATACCACTGCACAAAATGGTGCAAAATCCTTTTTGCCAACCTCGGGGAGCTGCAAACAGGATTTTTTTTTTTTTGCAGTTTGTGACAAAGATTTTTCTCTTACTGGAAATCGTGAAAAGGAATGCAAAACAGGATCGTTTTTTGTAATTTGTGTAAGAATTTTACTTTTCCACAAATTGTGAAACAATAACTGTGGAAAATTATTGTTTGCACTTTGCGAAGAAGGAATTTTAACAGTTGAATCTTTGTCACTCCATAGTTTACAAATGGTGGTTGCTTATGGTCTGAAATTTTCAGGGTAAAAAGGGTGTGTCCCACAGATATGCCTTTTGTGGAATGCAGTTGGTAATAAGGGCTCCCTGTACCACTTATAGTATAAACTCACAATTGGTCATTGTGTTGCCACAATCATTTCAAAAACATGCTGCTTAGTGTGGGGCACAGTACCCCCTTTGAATTAATCGACATTACAGTGGTTCGCTAAAATTGGAATTGGCTAGCTACATTACTCACAGCGGCGCCATCCTATCGGCTTGATCCCACTACATCTGGTTCGCCTTTTCGCATCTCTTGCCAGACATTCTTGATTTGTACTAGTCGGGCTATTAATTACTTTTTTGTTTTGCCTTAGTAAAGGCAGGGGTCAGTCAGCTGTGGTTGCACAGGAGCAGTGTTGAATACACATCGGTCAGAAGCTCCACGTCAGTGAACAATTTGTCATCCACTATATCAAGGTACAGTACAGTCCTTCAATCTCCCTTTCAAGAATCTGCTGTATTTGCATGTGTTCCAACATCCCTATTCTTGCATTTCTAAGGCTAATCTCTTCATTGACAAGATGGAGGCTGGAAAACGCAAGCAGCCGTCTGGAGCACATGTCCGAAAGGCAAAACGTGCCAGAATGGAGGAAACTGCAAAGATGTGTAGGGTGATGCAGTCCTTCCTCACTCGGGGTTCATCAACCTCTGGGTAAGAAATGCATACTTGACAATGCATTGTATTATAAAGAGCACTGGCAGTTTGGCACAGTACATTTAAAGGTGGAGCATTTGTGTGTTTCAGGGTTCACAAAATGGAGCCACAGCCCAGGAGTGCCACAGAGAATGCATTGGATAACTGCACACCGCTTCGTGACAGGTGACACAGAAGTTGAAGATGCAACACTGCATGCTGTTATCAAGGAAGCTAATGTCGCCTGTAATTTATTGGACGCTTCTGAAGAACTTGCCCTTGACAGCTGTTCCCTAGATGAACCGACCATGATGGAAGCTGTCCAGAATCGGAGCAGTTCACAGGAAGAACCCACCACTGACGCTTTCCAGATAACCAGCTGTCCACTGGAAGTAGTGGGCACTGCAGATGCCCCAACTAAGAGCATCCCCCTGGGAACTGGATCAGAATCCCTGTAGCGCTGATGACCTTGGCTGTTTTAATCGGGCACATCTTACAGATGCTGAAAAGAAGCAAATTCTTGAAACACAGTGGCTACCACCGACAGACTTTCACTTTCCAGGGCGTCTGATGGGTCCTGAAGGCCCAAGCCAGCGTTTCAGGCGTTTCAATGCACAGCTGTTGAATGATTACAGATTTGCAAGGTATTCAAAGACATTGGATGGTGTATTCTGCGCTCCATGCTTTGTATTCAGTTCAAGTTGCATGATTCTGGTATCTACACCGATGAGGGATTGGTCCAATGGTAAAAAGACTCTGGAAAGGCACAGCAAAGCAAAGGACCATGGGAATGCTGTTGCTAGAGCAGATGCATTTCTTTCAGTTTGTGCTGGGAAGTTAAGAACAGCAAGCCAATCTCTTCTGGAGTGTGCCAACAAAACGACAGAGAGGACCATTCATGTCCTACGTCGCATAAGTGTGATTATTCTGTTCTGTGGAAGGCAAAACATTGCCCTAAGAGGAAAATCTAGTGTGCTTGGAAACTTTAATGCCATGGTACAGTACACTGCAGCAATGGATCCAGAGCTACAAGAACACATCACAGCAGCTCCAAGGAATGCCACATACATGTCACCACAAATTCAAAATGAATTGATAAGGGTAATGGGACAACAGGTGCAGAGACAAATATTGCACAATGCAAAGGAAGCTAAGTGGTACAGCTTCATAGCAGATGGTACTACGGACATTTCCACAAAGGAACAGATATCTTTATCAGTACGCTATGTGCACCGTGACTCTTCTGGGAATGTCGAAATCCATGAAGATTTTGTGGAATTCACAGAAGGATTTGACAGCACCAGCCAGGGTCTCGCAGAACTGTTTCTACGGCGGTTAACAGCTTGGGGCATGGATCCAACACTGATGAGAGGACAAGGCTATGACAAAGGCAGCAATATGAGTGGTAGATTCAATGGCGTGCAAGCAAAGATCAAGGCAGTGGCCCCAGAAGCAATGTACACCATTTGCAAGGCTCACAGTCTGAACACTGCAATTGTCCACTCGTGTTCCACAAGGCAAATAGTGAATATGTTTGATACTACTAAGAAAATAATCTTGACACTGAAATCGTCATATAAGCGCCATAATGCCTTTCTGTCGGAGCTCAGAGAATTCCGCAATCTCCCATCTGACTATGATGATGAGCCAGCAGACCGTATATCATCAATTCCTGCAGCTGGAAACACCAGATGGATGAGCCAAACTGATTCTCTGGCAAGATTCAAAGAAAAGTTTTTGGTGGTAGCCAGCACTCTAGAAAAGATAGCTGAATATGACAGTGAAGGGGACAGACTGTTGGCTGCCATACTGAGATTTGATTTCCTGGTGACACTGTGTAGTGTGGATTTTGTTTTGACCAGAACAAAACCACTCCATCTTTACCTGCAACGGGTCAGCATTGATCTAATTCAGGCCTCTGAGGAAACCTCCACAGTTATTGAAAGACTGAAGGACATGAGGGACAGTTCAGAGAAGACATTTGGGGAGCTGTATCGCAAGATCGTGGCTTTGGCAGATGCTGCGTGCATCGAAGAGTCGGTGCCCCGGACATGCGGAAGGCAAACGCAACGCAATAATATCGATGCTGCCACTGCTGAAGAATACTACAGGCGTAATATATTTATTCCGTTTTTAGACCATGTGATTTCTGAACTGCAGGAGCAGCTGATCGACTGCCGCCCTCGTTTCCTTGCCCAGTACCTTGTGCCAAAAACTTGGGTTTCTGCAGGAGGCACAGCTGGCGACTTGTTTGCTGCCTACCAAACGGACCTAAGCAGCTTGGAGGACCTTGAAGTGGAGTTGGAACTATGGAACACAAAGTGGTGTGGTGTTCCTTTGGCAGAGAGACCAGATTCGATTCTGACTACCTTGCAACAACTAAATCCAGATATTTATCCAAACATAAATGCTGCATTATCGATCTTGGCCACCATGCCAGTCAGTGTGGCGAGTGCAGAACGATCATTCAGTGCCTTTCGGAGGATCAAGACCTGGCTCAGAAGCAGCATGAGTGAAGAACGCCTTACAGGACTTGCTGTTCTGCATATACATCAGGATATTGACATTGATGTAGATCGTGTGCTCAAAGACTTTGATCCATGCAAAGACAGAAGATTTTCAAGCACATAATGGAATTATGGGCTCTGTGGTGTGAACGGTTTAGGTGATGGTTACAAATTACAGTACCAGAAGCAAAACCGAGCACCACTGAGGTTACCCTATCCCTCTCACTGTAATCTACTCCCTGTTATGTTTCAGTTGCTGACTTGTCTGTGGCTATTCCTGGGTTGCAGCAGTATAAGACTACATTTTGATTGGATTGGGAGCTTGGCTTTCTGGTGGTGTGTGTGTTGTGTGTGTGTGTGTGTGTGTGTGTGTCTGCTTGTGTGGTTTTCAGTGGAGTAGTGAACATGGCTATGCTTCTGTGGTACGGGGCTCTTTGGGGCGTAGCGGTTTAAAATTGGTCCAGAACCAAACCCAGATGTATGGGCTCTGTGGTGTGAACGGTTTAGATGATGGTTACAGTACCAGAAGCAAAACCCGAGCACCACTGAGGTTACCCTATCCCTCTCACTGTAATCTACTCCCTGTTATGTTTCAGTTGCTGACTTGTCTGTGGCTATTCCTGGGCTGCAGCAGTATAAGACTACATTTTGATTGGATTGGGAGCTTGACTCTCTGGTTGGTGGTGTGTGTGTGTCTGCTTGTGTGGTTTTCAGTGGAGTAGTGAACATGGCTATGCTTCTGTGGTATGGGGCTCTTTGGGGCGTAGCAGTTTAAAATTGGTCCAGAACCAAACCCAGAGGTATGGGCTCTGTGGTGTGAATGGTTTAGGTGCTGGTTACAGTACCAGAAGCAAAACCCGAGCACCACTGAGGTTACCCTATTCCTGTTTTAGTGTGTGTGTGTGTGTGTGTACCTCTGTGGGACTGGCTATCTTGTTGTGGTACAGAGGTTTGCCACCATGTAATATTGTAACCAAAAGCCAGTATGTCTGAAACCTGTTGGTGTGGTATGTCTGGTGTGGTGTGAATGGACCTCTGTGGGACTGGCTACCTTGATGTGGTACAGAGGCTTGTCACAATGCAATATTGTAACTAAAAGCCAGTGCGTGTCTGAAACCTGTTGTGATATGTCTGGCGTGGTGGGAATGGACCTCTGTGGGACTGGCTACCTTGATGTGGTACAGAGGCTTGTTACAATGCAATACTGTGACCAAAAACCAGTCTACGCTTTTTTGGTGGCATGGCTAGTGGTGTGCTGGCATAACACGTAATACATTGGGGAAGGGGGTATGGCTGGGGAGGGGTAACCCGTATGGCTGGGAGGGTAGCTCACCCTAAGGGGGGTGGGTAGCAGTGACTCCACACTTGGTGTGCAGCTCAGAAATTCCTGGCTACACCCCTGCTCTAAACCAATGGGAGAGCAACAAGACCTATGCATGATGACATCACTGTGGCCTCTGCTGCACTCGAAACAGAGCAGTGAAATCAAACAGAAACAGTTAGATCTTCATAAAACATTCTAATTTAAAAATGTTACAGTTTGAAACACACTGAAGACACAATGACCATACTCAGAACAAGCTAAGTATTTATCATCCCTTGTGAGGGTGCAGGACCTATATAATTCACTAGTGGTTCTGCCACGCACGAGTTATTGTCCTGCCCCTTCATATGTAAAGATAAATTACATATTTGACCCCATCTGTCATCCTCTCCTTCTTTCTAAATCCAGCTTTGCTGGCCTTTCTGCCCCCTCAGTTGACTGGTTCCAATCCTACCTGTCTGGTCACACCCAATGTGTCCTGGCCAGGGACGCCCTCTCCCAGTTCTGGCTGGCATTCCCCAAGGGTCTATTCTAGGTTCCAGCCTCTTCTCTTCCTTAATGATCTCCCTTCTGTCTTGCTCCTCCTCCCAAATGCACCTTTATGCTGATGACACCATTCTCTACATTTCAGGCCCTTCTGCCTCCATGGTGACTGCGCAGCTGTAGAGCAACTTTGCCCGTATTCTGCAGTGATTCCATACTAACCAACTTAAAGTCAATGCAAAGAAAAGAGTATCCATGACTTTCTGCACCCCTCACAAATTCTCCGAGCTCAGCCCACTCCCCCCCTCCTTTACCACCCTCGATGGCACCACCCTGGATACAGTCTTTGCATACAAGTACCTAGGCATCTGGCTGGACAACCGACTCAAATACTCGACTTACATTGATTATATTCACTCCAGGCTCTGCCCAACACTCGGTGCCATGTACAGAAATAAAGATGCCCTCTCTCTCCTTGACCAATGCATACTGCTCACTAAAACTATGCTACCTATTTTTGACTGTGCTGATGTTGTCTATGGGACCGCCTCTTCCACCTCCCTTTCAAGACTGGACTCCCTTTTCAACTCTTTTTGCCATTTTGCCAACAATGCTCCCCTCTGTACTCACCATTGCACCCTTTACTCCTCCCTCACTCTCCCCCCCCCCCCCGTCCTCCTGCTGTCAGCTCCATGCCTCCACACTTATAGCCAAGTACTGATTCAGGTCCCTCATCCCCTACCTCTCCTCCCTCCTTTCCCACACCTCTCACTCTTTCTATCACCTTCACTCCAGAGACCCTTGTACCTTCACCCTTCGTTGTCCCTACTCTAACTCTGGGCAGGCGGCTTTCTCTTACCTCTTTCCCCACATTTGGAACTCCTTCCCCTCCTCACACCACCTGCTACCCTCCCCATACTCCTTTAAATGTGCCCTCTCCCAAACCTCCCTGTACACGCTATCTGCCAGTCTAGTATCCTACCTTTCTCTCATCTAGCTGTTGATCTGCCAGTTTTTTGCTTAGCTATTTGCACAATTGTGTGCCCTTGTTGAGTGCTGTGTTCCACCACATTGTGTCACCCAAGCTCACTGGTACTCACTATGTATTCTTTGTATTGTTTGTACTTTTTGTACTATGTGTATTTTTTTTTTTTCATTTATTTAATGGACATGTACTTCTTGCTTATACCCAGGCTATTTGTGTCTTGCGTGACTAGTATAATTTGCATCCCCCCCTCCCCTGGGTCGTACCTGTAAACGAGCCTCGGCTCAGTGTACCTCTCCTGGTCACCAAACTTTCAATAAAATAAAAATAAATATTCTGAGTCAGCCCATTGTGCATATCATGTTTTTTCCAACATTTTCAAAGTTTTAACATCGTCATGGTCTTTACAAGACAGTTCATGAAAGGCAGACCTGCTTCTCCTAGCAGAAAAGAAAGATCTGGGCCATGGAGGGGTGAGAACTTGAGGACTGGTGTGGGGCACTAGCAGGGTTCAATTTGAAGAGATAGTACCCAGCAATAAATTAATATTAACTTCCAAAAGTAGCCAACTATTACTTTTTATAGCTGGAGTAATTTTCTGTTCCCTTTTATTAATAATAAGATTTTCTACCAGACAGTACCAGGCCTGATGTGTAGAACAGTATTCTACTTGGAAGCTGAGTTATCTACTTCTACTCCACTTCGTATATCAGCATTCTTTCTTTGTTTGTTCATTCATTCACATCACCATGCCTGACCAAGAATAGTCAAGCAGCTTCTGCCTCTGACTATCATCAGCAGGCCACTGGGCAACAAAGAAAGTATAATCTGGGTGATATTTCAAATACAGAAAAAGCCACTGTGGACAACAGCTGACATGTGGACACTGACACTGTGGACAACAACTGATATGTGGACACTGACACTGTGGACAACAGCTGACATGTGGAATCTGACACTGTGGACAACAGCTGACATGTGGACACTGACACTGTGGACAACAGCTGACATGTGGACACTGACACTGTGGACAACAGCTGACATGTGGACACTGACACTGTGGACAACAGTTGACAAGTGGACACTGACACTGTGGACAACAGCTGACATGTGGACACTGACACTGTGGACAATAGCTGACATTTGGACACTGACACTGTGGACAATAGCTGACATGTGGACACTGACACTGTGGACAACAGCTGTCATGTGGACGCTGACACTGTGGACAACAGCTGACATGTGGACACTGACACTGTGGGCAACAGCTGTCATGTGGACACTGACACTGTGGACAACAGCTGTCATGTGGACTGACACTGTGGACAACAGCTGACATGTCGACACTGACACTGTGGACAACAGCTGACATGTGGACACTGACACTGTGGACAACAGCTGACATGTGGACACTGACACTGTGGACAACAGCTGACATGTGGACACTGACACTGTGGACAACAGCTGACAAGTGTCAGCCTGTGTCGACCTGCAGTCTATGGTGATTTCCAGATTTTTCACCATGTCCATGACTCCAAGGGTGACACCCTTTACAGAAGGTAACCCAACATTACTCCTTGTCGTGGCTGAACCAGGCAGGGATCCTGTTCAACAATCATCACTTCAGTCTTGCTTGGGTTGAGACTTAACCAGTTGGAGGCCATCTAGTCATTGATCTGCTGTAAAGAATGACAGTGCAGGGCCGGATCTGCCCCATCTGGTGAACATGACAAGTATAGCTGAGTGTCATCTGTATAGCAGTCCATCTCCAGACTGTGCTGTCAAATGATCTCACCCAATGGCAGCATGTCAATGGCAAACATGGCCAGGATTGAGCCTTGAGGCACACCACAGTCAAGTGTATCCATCTAAGAGATGAAGTGACTTAAGACAACCTGCTTCTGGTAAGGTAGGACCAAGGCCCCTGGAATTTTGCGGTTCTGCAGTTGCGGAATTTGCCACAGAATTTGCATCATGCTGCAGAATATAAATAGTGCCACAGAATTAATTGTTTTTGGTGAATTTTCATATAAATATACTGTTTTTCCATAGTGTCAGGCTTTCTTTCCCACCTCGTTTATCCTGAAGCCCCTCCACTATGCTCAGCATATGATGTCATCGATGACATCACATCATATTTAGCCAATGACAGGACTGCATTCTGCCAGAGAAATGAATAAATCATGCCGCAGAAATCAGAAAATTCTGCTGCGGAACACCAGGGGCCCTGGGTAGGACTCGAACCTTAATAGTAACCGCCCTTCCAGCTGGGTGTACCTATGAAAAATACCAAACAAATCTCATAATTTCAGCACCACCCCACACAAGTAAAGACCACAAGCTTGTAAAATACAAAGCATTTTATTAAGGCAAAATACGTAAAAGGCAAAAAGAAGTGCTGACCTCACAAAGTGCAAATGTACCAAATTCAGGAACAACAGGCAGAGCCCTCACAAACTTCAATAAGGTAGGACTCAAACCAGCTCAAAACAATATGACTCCTGCTTTTCACATACATCAGACTTTCTTTGAATTTCAACTCCCAGGACTCCTGGTGTGTGGCAAGAACAACTGTTAGATAACTGTGTTCACTATATTGGTTCCGGGCTTGTGCAGTTCGGACTGCTAACAGAAGCTGCTACTTTGTGACCTTTTAAATCAAAGCCGGGGGGGGGGGGCGCTGAGCAGCTGAGGAAAACAAACACACTTCTTCTGAGCTTCACACTATAATGAAGTTTAAAATATATTATCCTGCATATAACATTAATTTTCTGTACCAAAATAATTGGAAAGGTGCTCAGAATGGAGGAGTTTCTTACTACAGGAAAATCTGCTCGACAAGCTGGGAAAAAACAGTAAGAAAATGACCAGTCAAGACAGCAGGGGCTCAGGAGGCATGGGAGGTCCAGGCCTGATTTCTTTATCCACTACTGAAATTGCAGTAATCAGTAAAGCAGTGTCAGAGGAAATTCTAGTCAACTTGAAGCCATGGTGGGAGCAGTTTGAGCAAAATATAGCGGGGATTACCCGTGAGATGAAACAACAAACTAAGAGAATTGGGGAGGCCGAGCAAAGAAACTTGGACCTCGAGGATGTAGTGGGAGTAGCTCCTGAAAAGATTGCCAGGCAGGAAAAAGAAACAGAGGTGCTAGACTACCAAGAAAATTATAGTCGGGAAGCAACTTACATATACGAGGTCTCCCAGAAAATGCTAACGGAGGGAATCTGGTGGAGTTCTGTGCGGTTATGCCCCCAAAGCTCCTCGGGCTAGAAATGAAAAAAGGCGCCGTGAAAACTGAGCGGGCACACTGGGCTTAACGCCGAGACCACCGAAAGACCAGCCACCTCGTCAGGTGATATTTCGTCTGCATCACTATTCTGATAGTCGAGCAATTCTCTCGGCATACCGAAATAAGAAAGACATGCTATTTGAAGGCCAGAAGCTCACTATTCATCAAGATATGTCCATATGAGTTCAACGGAGGTGACAACAGTTTAACTCCCACATGGATCAACTACGAGAGAGAGAGGGCTGGAGTTACTAACATACTAACATACTATTTGCCAGCAGATTAGGCCTTACGGTCTATCGAGTCTGCTCGAACCTTAGATCCTTAGTTGGGTGCCGAGGCCCTCCCATCCCTTGTGCTCCAGAAACCCCTATCATCCATCCCCAACCCCCTGAGACAGGCCATCATCTGATACATCCACTTTCTGTGTCTGTCCCACCCTCTCTTGAAGCCCTCCACTGTGGATCTCTGAACCAGCTCGCCAGGCAGTGCATTCCAAGGGTCCACCACCCTCTCAGTGAAAACCTCCTCCTCTTTCCCCCTCACCCTTCCACCTTCCAACTTCAAACCATGCCTCTGGTGATACCTCCTGCTTTAGTCTAAAGATCCTCCATGTTTACCCTATTTATTCCCTTGAGGTACTTGAAGACCTCAATCATGTCCCCCTGTCTCTCTCTCCTCCAATGAAAACAGGCAGAGCTCCTCAAGTCTGTCCTCATACGCCAAATCCCCTAGCCCTCAGATCATCCTTAGCTGCCCTCCTCTGTACCCTCTCCGGGAGTTGTATGTCCCCTTCATGGTGGTCTCCAGTACTGTACACAGTACTCAAGGTGTGGTCTAACCAGTCCATTGTACAGCGGCAGAATCACTTCCTTGCTCCTAGAGGTGATCCCCTTCATGATGCATCCCAACATCCTGTTTGCCTTGCTAGCCACCTCCTGCACTGCTCAGAGTTATTCATACACGCATCCACCATGACCCCTAGGTCTTTTTCCCCTATTGAGGCCTCCAGTGCCTCCCTCCCAGGGTGTACCTATGTTTAGGAGTTTCCCGACCAAGATGCAACACCTTGCACTTGGTGATATTGAAATTTACCTGCGGTGCTAGCCCAGCTCGGTGTCCAGGTCCCTTGCAGGGCCAACCTCCCCTCTTCTCCCTCAACTACTGCTCCCATCTTGGAGTCATCCGCAAAGAAACTCATTTCACACACTATACCCTCCCTGATGTCCGATATGTATGCATTAAACAGGATCGGACCCAGGACCGAGCCCTGCGGTACCCCACTACCAACCTCTCTAGGGTTCGAGAGCTCCCCACAGACCACTACTCTCTGGGTGCATCCAGCTAGCCAGTTTTCAATCCATCTGACCATCAAAGGGCCTACTCCTAACCCCATCAGTTTCTCCACCAGACCAGAGTTCTTTATGGTTTTCCCAGTGACAGTCAAGGTCAAATCTGAAGGGGCAACATACTCCTTCTGGGAGCCAGAAAAACTGCGAGACTTTATCTGGGAATGGGATAAGAAGAATTGCAAGACATGAAGAAACTGACTGCGTGAGTTGTTGATCCTTTCCAGTGGGGATTAGGGTCTGATTCTCAGCCCACTCCTGGTGCTTTTTTCCAGCTGAGACCTAGCAGATAACTTAAAGCCTACGCCCCATATTCCCACTCTACACTGGCTAGACGATGGCGTGGTATAATTAATAGCCCCCCTCAATGAACTAGAGACAGAACTGTGTGTGTACTGTTTGAGGGAATGGTGCAGTGCCTCCATGGGGATGTATACATATAAGCATATATATCCTTTACTTGCATGTCGTGGCGGCCCCTTTTCTCCCTTTGGCGTGCAGCTTGCTGCGTTTTAATCTCTGCACATGGTATGCTGAAATGTGTAGTTGGGTGAGACGGGGGGGAGAGCCTTCCTTTGTGCTTTGAGAGTCTGAGGAGCTTCTGCTGCGTATTTTCAGCCCTTGGCAAAGGTAAGGGAGAAGAGAGACAATGTTGGACGGAAGGGGGGTTAAAGAATGAAGGGTGATGATAATGGGAGTAATTAACAACTCAATGGAAAGTTGTTGAACTCGAGGTCGAAGAGAATCACCTCATGGGGAGCAAGTGAAGAGAAAAGGGAAAAAGGAGGTGAGGGAAGGGGGTGCCTCAATGTGCAGAGATAGGGATGGAAAAGAGGGGAGAACACATTAGGGCCGAAGTAAGGCAATGGATGGCTAGTACCTCACATACAGGGGGGCAAAAACTGTGGAGGTCAGAAAGACAAACATAGGATATGTGCAGGATTAATTACATTTTTTTATCAGGTTGTGATAAAGCAGAGAGCGGGGGAGGGGTGTACATGAGGTATTGGTGAATCATTTTTCAAAACAGAAAAAAGTGGAAAATGTTATTACACGAATACAGATGTGGGGGGAGGGAGTTACAGTTTGTAGTTCATATTACCAGCTCAAGTTAATAGTTTTAAAGTTATTTTTCATGTTTATTTACTATGTGGTTGTCGCTGCTCCAAGGCAGATATGTCAAAGAGACTTAGCAGATTATGATGTATAATATGGATCCCAAGGGGATTTGTCCCAGTAAAATCATCTCATGGAACGTAAAGGGGTTTATATTTCCTGCCAAAAGAGCGAAAATACTTGTGGCACTCCATAGGAAAAATACAAATGTGGCCATGCTCCAGGAGACCCACCTCACCCCAGAACAACACATTAAGCTGATAGGGGGATGGATGGGGGCATGCCATGCATCGTTATTCAACTCCCACAAATGTGGAGTTGCAAACCTAATAAATAAGACATTTCCTTTTGTAGCCCAGCGTACAGTAAGGGATCATGTGGAGGGCCATTATATATTTGTAGTGGGGGAGACTGGGGGACATCCTATCACCCTTGGGAACATATACGCAACCTCAATACTGGAACCTGCATTTTACCAGAAGATCATAGATATACTGATGGAGAAACAATTTCCTAACTTGAAGATGGGGGGGGGGGATTTCAACTGTGTAGCAGACCCCAGATTAGATTATAAAGGGACCAGAGATAAAGAGGTGCGAGCAGTGCAGCAATGGCAACAGGGCCTAGTGGACATGAATTTGCTGGATGCGTGGAGAACAGCCAACCCAGGGACCCGTGAATACACATTTTTTTCAAATCCTCACAGATCATGGTCGTGGCTGGAATATGTATACATACAGCGAGATTTGTAGACTAAAGTGCACAAAATGGAGCGTAGTCCGATTTTCCTCTCAGACCATGCTATGGTCCAAGTAGAAATCTGTCTAGACCAGCGGGGGGTGGAGAGGGGGAGCTGGAGATTCCTCACATACCTCCTGGCAAGGAGGTAGTTAAGAGAGTGTCTGAAAGACCAGTGGAAGGCCTATGTAGTAACTAATAAGGGAACAGTGGACTCAAGTGGGCTCTACTGGGAGGTTATATTGGGGGGGCTATTATTGGATACACGGTAAGAATGAAGAGGGAAAAAGGCAAAAACAGCGAGAACTAGAACAGAACATTCTGGAATTAGGGAAGGAGGTCCTTCATACGGGGTGGGGAGAATAGAAGTGTGAGCTTCAAATTGCCAGGGAAGCACTGAACTCAAATTTAACAGAAGAAGTTAAGAATAGACTCCTCTTCGCCAGGCAGCATATCTCTGAGTGGGATAATAAACCCGGGCCCCTGCTGGTACACCTTATGCAGGGTGGGAAAACTAATAAGAAAATTGTGCACATCAAGAACAGGACAGGTAACCTTACTAATGATCAAAAGGCCATTAGAGACAGATTTAAAGAATTTTACACCACGCTATATACAGCAGAATGTAAAAACACAGAGCAGATAATGGAGCAGTTTTTGCAGGGTCTGACGATCCCAAGGGTTCAGCAGGCACACAGACAAGTACTTGGGGATAAAATCACTAAGGAAGAAATAGGGCTGGCAATAGGGAAACTAAAGAGAGGAAAGGCTGCGGGCCCGGATGGTTTTCGATCAGAGTTTTACAAGGAATTAAGGGAAGAACTGGTCGAACCTCTCGGGGAGATAATGGAAGAGGCAAGAGGGGGGGAGAGAGGACTACCTAAAACATGTTGTGAGACCATAATTACAGTTATTCCAAATCTGGGGAAAGATCCTATGGAATGTGTATCCTTTAGGCCACTATCTCTCCTGAACTGCGGCTGTAAAATCATGACAAGGGTACTAGCCATGAGGCTAGAGAGGGTTTTACCACTTCTGGTTCACCCAGACCAGATGGGGTTTGTGAGAGATGAACAATCCTATCACAATTTGAGACAGCTCCTGAACGTGATATGGTGGGGAACCAAGCACCCGGGTAAGGCTTGTGTCTTGTCCATGGATGCTGAAAAAGTATTTGATAGGATAGAATGGAAATACATAGTGTCTGTTCTGGGGAGATTCGGCCTGGGGGATAAGTTTTTGCAACTTGCGGGGGGCCTTCTACAGGAACTCAATGGCCAAGGTATTAGTAAATGGGACAACATCAGAAGGATTTAGCCTTGAGAGGGGTATGAGGCAGGGATGTCCTCTCGCTCCCCTCTTCTTTGCTCTAGCTATAGAACCTCTGGCTATTAAGATACGTAGTGAGAAAGAAATATCCGGGGTTAGAAGTGACAAGGGGATATCACATGTGATAACATTGTACGCAGTAATGTCCTGCTGATTCTCACAGAACCCGAGAGGTCAGTCCCAGCCATGCTACAGATCATAGAACAATTTGCTAAATTCTGTGGCTATAAGCCGAATGTCAATAAATTGGCGATCATGTTCTTGGGGGGGGACCAAAAGATTCTTGGGAGCTAAGAGTGGTACAAGGAGCATTCACCTACCTAGAGATTAGAGTGGGTAAAGACTTAGGAGGGTTATACAATTTAAACTATAGACCACTTTTCCAAACTATATCTAATGATCTGAGGAAGTGGAGGGCATTGCCAATATCATGTATACCTACATAAACCTAATAAATATGAACGTGCTACCCAGGATACTTTATCAAATGCAGATGTTATAATTTTCCCCCACGGTGGGAGACATCAAAAAAATGGAAAAGGGCTATCAGAATTTATCTGGCAGGGAAAAAAAAGAGAATAAGTATACATCAGCTAAAAGGCACTGTGGAACAGGGAGGATTACGTTTTCCAGACATCAAAGGATATTATTTATCCATGCAGAATAGATACCTACAGAGCTGGGTGAACAGGGGATGGGCAGCCAGCTGGCTTGACCTGGAAGAGGATGGAGCCCCTGGACGGATATCGTCCTATCTTGGATGTGAGGGCCTGCGGGCTTATGGGCGCCTAGGGGATCCCAACCCCATGGTAACTGCCACCTTAGGAGCATGGATTGCAATAAAGAGTAGACAGGGAGGAGAGGGAGCAGAAACTATCCTGTTCCCAGTGGCAGACAATCCGGGTTTCCTCCCTGGTATTGGAGATAAGGGGTTTAGAACCTGGAAGAGTAAGGGGATAAGGTGTGTGGTGGATCTTTTGACTGGGACAGGGATAATGGCTTTTTATGACATTCAGCAAAAACTAAACTTGCCTCCCATGCATATGTACAGATACTTCTAGGCTAGAAATTACTGTAGGGCATTAGGTAGAACTAACATAAATGACTTGGTCATTGCGAAAGTTGAAAAAGGTCTACTTAGGGCAGCCAAACAGGAGACAGGTCTCATGGGTAGGGTGGCATATCTGGATAGGCAGACTGCATTTAGGGAGGGTGGAAATGCAAGAAAATGTTGGGAACATGCTCTGAACCTACAAATAACAGACCAGAATTGGGAAATAATTTTTAAATCACACAGGCCTTCTTACATGCAATAAATTTAAGGAGGCACAGTATAGGTTCCTTCACTGTTTATACTATCCTCCTGCTAGGGTGCATATGTTCGACCCAGGGATATCACTTATGTGTGGCAGATGTAAAATCCACAGAGAGACATATATACACTATTACTGGGACTGCCCTTGTCTGGGGAACTATTGGACAGGGATAGCAAATGAGATCACTTGAATGTGGGGCAGACAGTTGGAGAAATCCTCCAGATTGATGCTGCTCAGAGTGGGAATAGAGGAAAGGAAGAATGGATATTATATCCCCATGGGATCCAGATACTCCTGGTGGTGGGCAGACAAGGAATTCAAAATCTCTGGACAACAAATATAGCACCCAGTCTGGAGATGTGAAAAAATCCTGCTATTAGAGCATTAGCAATGGATATATTAACTTATACCCTCAAAGGGAAGGAGGAGAGATTTCTGGAAACGTGGGCACCTTTCCTTGATTCTCTGTCCCAGGGAGAGGCCCTACTGCTAAGGGAAGATGGGTTAATTTAAGTGAAATATAACCAGAAGTGCTCCGTAAGGTGAGATACTCCAAGAGGTGGACATGGATTCACAATAAAACCCATAGACGAAGGAGAATAATTAACTGAATCAGAATAATAACTGCAGATAGAGTAAACTGGAAACAAAAAGACTTAGACCACATGGTTTGTTTTAACATTTTTTTTCTTTATTAACAATACTTACATTGTGTTTAGTAGGTACTTTGTTTCAAGCTCCTTTTTGTCTTCTTTATTCTAGTACTAAAGAGCTAGCACTTAATATGGAAAAAAGTATATAGCAGATAAAGTCTGTGACTTTTCTGGGTCTTAGGCATAGTAAAGGTTAACATACTGACATAGATGTTCCATTGAACTGTTAATAGCATTAGAAACTATGTTAATAGAGACACATGGAGAAAGGACAATGTAAAATGAGGAATATCTCCTACACATTTAGAACCGTATGCTGCTAGGAATACTCAGAGTGTGATAATGTCATGTGTTTGGTACTTAAATATATGACTAACTTCTGATTTTAATAAAAATATGATACAAAAAAAATCAAAGTCAACCAATCTGTGATTCTTCTTGGCTCGAGAAAGGTTACTAAGACTTGGCCAGGCAGGACACGGGCGCTGGTACAAACAGAGGACCGACTGAGTAGCTAAATGGTCAAAGGGCAGCTGATGTGGAGTTGAGCAGCCAGACTGGGAGTAGTTCAGTCTGAGGCAGTGCTTCCTTGTTAGGGTGGACTTTTTGCCATCACCAGCTGCAGGAGTAACCCCCTTAGAATGAGCTGTGAAGACTGCACCCTTGCAAGGGGTGCAAAAGCTGAGTTGCTGCTGTATGTAAAGCCAACAGAAGGCTACGCAAGGCACAGAGAGAAGGCTGGTCAGGTCATGCACTCTACACACATGAAGTCCTCAATGATAATATTTACTAGGGATAAATACCCCCAACATGCTGTCCAGATTATGACCTGAAACATATGGCCCCACATCCCAAACCATCCTCTCAACCAGATTGTGTGCTTTGGACAGGTGGGGATCACCCTGCCTTGAAAGCCATGTCACAAGAGGCAACTGTGGGGTCCATGGAGGAGAAGTAAGCAGTGGTGGGGCAAGTTTGGCACTTGCCTTAAAGGATGACTGGGATGAAGGGGCCAAAATTAAAATACAGGACAAAACTGCAATGAGAGGCAATTCTGGGCTATGCAGAGATGCTTCATGTGGCATCATACTTCTGTGAAATGACTCCCCTAAGCCAGGCTCAGCCAATCAGAGGCAGATGGAAAATAATACATTTAGCAGGGAGCAGAGGAACCTCAAGGGCTCACCTTGTTGAGGCTACTCAAAAACCTAAGACATGCCCTGTTGTACTATAAATATTATTGTGTAGAGTCGATGCTGTCTGCACATGGAACTGGGTAAAACATGCACAGCTGAGACAGGTTGGGCTGGGGTCCTGCAAATCCTACAGACATGGTGACAGCCTTGGGGCCTTTTAAAGTTCCTCAAATGTCTTAGGCAGCTGTGCCAATGCCTCTTGAAGCACTCTCAAAGCTCTGAAGGGAAGGGGCCACACAAAGTAACAAACACTCTGGAGAGAGGGAGGTGGACACTAGTCCTTTTTTGGAGGACAGAATCCTGAAGGGACTTGCTAATGTGAAGGTGGAAAAAGTAATGGGGCCAGATGGGGTACATCCAAGGGTATTGAGGGAGCTCAAGGAAATACTAGCTGCACCTCTGACAGTTCAATTTAACAGGTCACTGGAAACAGGGATGGTTCTGGAAGAGGGTGAATGTAGTCCCACTACACAAAAATGGTAGCAGGGAGGAGGATGGAAATTATAGGCCAGTCAGCCTGACATCGGTAGTGGGAAAGTTAATGGAATCTCTGCTGCAGGAGTGAATTGTGAAATATCTTGAATCCAGTGGGTTACAAGATCTGAGGCAGCATGGTGCCATGGGGGGAGGCTGTGTCAAATGAATCTGATAGATTTCTTTGACTGGTTGCCCAAGGAACTAGATCACAGTGAAGCGGTATACAGGGCCTACCTAAATTTCAGTCACGCATTCAACACCGTTCCACAAAGGAGACTAGTAAGCAAGCTGGGTAGCTTAGGAGTGGGTCCAAAGATCATAAACTAGATAAGAAATTGACTGGGGATAGGTAACCGAGGGTGGTGGTAAATGAAGTTCACTCCAAAGAGGGGAGGATGACCAGTGGGGTGCCTCAGGAATCAGTGCTGGGACTGATCCTTTTTAATGTAATGTCTTTATAAGTGACATTACAGAGGAGCTAGAAGAGAAGATATACCTCTTTGTGGATGGCACCAAAATCTGCAATAGGGTGGAAAGGATGAGCAGAGAATTGAGAAAACTGGAGGAGTGGTCAAGGGTATGGCAGCTGAGTTTCAATTCAAAAAAGGGCAAAATAAGACAATTAGGACACAGAAACCTAGGGGCAGAGTACAAAGTGGGTGGAGTAGTATTGATAACCACTAAACAGGAAAGAGACCTTCGGATAATCATACTGGATGACCTAAAGGTGGCCAAGCAGTGCAACAAGGCAGTAGGGAGGGAGAGTGGAATGCTGGTTTGAATAGGGAGGGGTATCACTGGCAGAAAGAGGTAGGTGGTATTGCCTCTGTATGGACTGCAGGTAACACCCCACCTATAGTACTGTGTCCAGTTCTGGAGACCACATCTCTGGAAGGACATAGACATAGTGGAGGTGGTCCAGAGGAGGGCAACTAAAGTGGCACATGTTCCACATCAAAAGCCATATGAAGAGAGACTAAAGAACCTCAGTAACTACGCCCTGGAACAGAGGAGGAGAGGGGCATATGATAGAGACTTTTAAATACCTCATGGGGGTAAATAAGGTACAGGAGGGGAGTATCTTTCAGAAGAAAAGGTGTTGAAGAACAAGGAGACACACTATGAAGCTGGAAGGGGATTAGATTCAGGAGAGATGTGAGGAAGTACTTCTTCACAGAAAGAGTGATGGATTCCTGGAACAGCCTTCCAGCAGAGGTGGTAGGAGCGAAAATGATGATGTGGTTCAAGAATGCATGAGATAACCACAAGGGAATCATAACGGAAAGGAAGGCGGGAAGGGAGAAAGAGCTGTAGGTCAGGCATAGTTTGCAGTAATAATTTAGGTAGGTAGAAGTGGGCAGAATGGATGGGCCAAGCGGTCCTTAACTGCCATCAAATTCTTTGTTTCTATGTTTCTTTTCCAGCACAGGGACGCAGCTGCATGACACAATCCCAGTTCCTCAGTCCAGCACTACTGCAGTGTGTAGCAGAGTCCAAAGAATGGTTAGAATGAGCAGTAAAGTGATCACAGTAAACTTGCTATGCAGCAGGACACAGCACAAGAGAAAAGAAGACGATGAATGGGGGTATAGCCAAAATCACACAGGATGAAGGGGGGTATGCAGAGAATGACAAGGACAAAGCTGAGATCCTGAATAGATACTTCTGCTCAGTTTTTACCAAGGAAGAGGAAGGTTTCGGGCCCACCCTAGATGGAAAAAGTTCCATCAGTCAGGAGGTGGTTTCAATACCATTCACAAAGGAAAGAGTTCTAGAGGAATTGGGGAAACTCAAGGTAGACAAAGCAATAGGTCCAGATGAAATTCACCCTAGGATTCTGGGGGAGCTAAGAGAGGAATTAGCGGCACCTCTGGCTGAATTATTTAACCTATCGCTTGAACAGGGTTAGGTCCCAGGGACTGGAGAAGGGCCAGTGTTGTCCCTCTCATAAAAGCGGGAGGAGGGAAGTGGTGGGCGACTATCACCCAGTTAGCCACACCTCAATTGTGGGCAGAACAATGGAAGCCCTACTTAAAGAAAGAATTCTAACTCTAGAAGAAAGTGGGAATTTGGACCCAAAAAGCACAGTTTCACCACAGGAAAATCATGCCAAACAAATCTAATAGATTTTTTTCGATTGGGTAACAAAAACTGTGGATCAGGGCAGTGCTGTGGATGTAGTATATCTGGACTTTAGCAAAGCCTTCAACTCGTTCTGCATAGGAGGCTCCTGAACACACTCTCCGGCAAGGGAGTTGATCAGAAGGTGGCAAACTGGATAAGATGCTGGCTCAGCTAAGCTAAGAATCAAGACTGCACTGAATAAGTGCTGCCGACTTGTGACAGGAGCAGGGAAATGTACGCATGTTTGCGATCTCTGTAAACATTCTAACTGGCTAAATCTTCATGGAAGGCTAGCCTACCAGACCTGCCTTCTAGCAAAGAAGATTTGCCTCCTCCTTACCCCACCAGCAACATATGTCTTTATGTTGCCCACCACTAACACACAGTTCACACGCAGTATTAACAAATCCCCTTACCTGGTTCCCTTCTGCCATACCTCTCAAGCCCAACATTCCTTCTATGTCAGGGCCCCATCCTTGGTGAATGGGCTTCCTTCTGAGGTCTCTGCTGAAAATAAACTAGGCCCATACAAACGCAAACTGCGCCATCACCTCACTAACCTCAGCAAGTGCGACTGTAACCACTAGGTTTACACACCGCTCTTTCTCTTATTATGTCTCCTCCGTCATTTAATCCCCTTTCCCACTCACTCCCCTCCCCCTTTTCCCACCCCCACTATGACTGTTCACCTCCTTCCTTCCTTCCTTCCTTCCCTCCCTTCTCTGTACCACCTACACCCTGTCCCATCTCTTTCTTTCCCCTACCTTTCGCCCTCCCTACTTGCCTCCTCTCCATCTCCCTCTCTCCCTGCTCCTTACACCCCATCAACCTACACTGTTTCCCCTTCCATCTCTTACCCCTCCCCTCTTCCCTTACTTCCTCTATGTCCTGCTCCAGTTCTAATCCCTCAGAACACCCTTACTCCCTCCTCTCTACCCCTGCCTTCCTCCACCCCCTCCCCTTCTGTCCCGGCCTTTCTTCCTCCCCCTCCCCTGCCGTTCACTTTCTTCCTGCCTGTTCCCTTCCCCTTTCCCACAATCCTACCTTTTCCCACATTAATCCTACTCCTTGCCTCCTCCTCCCCATCCACAAGCCTGCCTGTGCACTTCTGTGGCCACAAGCACTTAAACGACAATGTCACAATAATGACTGCCTCATACTCATACCCTCTCCCCACCCTCTACTCTTTGTATGATGCTCTCTGTTATCTTTTTTTGTCCCATATTTGTATCTAAATTTTATGTAATTTGTTCACATCTCTCCACTTTTATTGTTTCACAGTTGTATCTGTTTAATTTTGTTTAATTTCTAGAGTTTAATATGCTGATTAACTTTTCTGTTAACTGAGCTACAGTGGTAACCTATACTGCATTGATTATTGTTTTGTTGTTTGTTACTTTTTATTTATTAATTTACATAGCAAACATACAGTACTATTTCTGGTGCAGCACTTGAGGATACAAATAATCTCCACATGAGGGCACCACCCCTCTTAATACACGCAAGTAAACACATCCGTCATACATCTGTAAGATACAGCATGGGGGGTATTCCATTATGTAAATATTCATGTACTTGATAAAACAACATTAATTGCTGTATGTAATGAGCCCAGGAGCTGCATGCTTAATAACTATTAATTCGTAAAAGTCCGTATTTTGAACTTCCTGTAAAGGACAGTAAAAAGAGCAGCACGCTAAACCAAAAAAATTTATACCATAATGGTATTATACTATTGGGAATATTCGACCCTTAACTTAATAAACCTCAACAAGCATGTATTCTTTAAGCAACAAAGTAGCTCCAAACATAAGTGATCTGCATGAAATTCTTTCCCTCTCCTCGCCAGGACAGATCTACATAACATCCCGCCCTTCTCACCATAATTACAGGGACATTTAAATAACCCTTTCCCCTTATAAAATGAACATCCAGTATTTAGGGGAAGCAAACATCGTCCCAGCCTTAATTATGGCTATCAGACCTGGGGTCGGCTAAATAGAAGTGTCTCTCTAGAGCTTGTTGTCCTCTTCATCTTCCGATTTGGATTGAGAAGACTCCGGTTTTTGCAACCAAGTCAGGGCTTCAGCAGGGTCCAAAAATATGTAGACTTTTCCAGTGTGCACCACTCTAAGCCTTGCAGGAAATGACATGTTGTGTGTAATACCTGCTTCCCGAAGCATAGCTCGTATGCCATCAAATCATTTCTTTTTTTGCCTTGTCGCGTAACTTAAGTCGGGATATATGGACACTCTCTCTCCATCCTGAAGCAGGGTGCACTTTTGTCTGGCTAGGGACAAAATGAGATCTCTGGTCCCCATATTATCCATCACTGCCACAATTGTTCTCGGGGTGTCCATACTGCTAGGCCTTCCTCGGAAGGCAGCTCTATAAGCCTTTTGAATTAACCAATTTCTGTTCAGCAGATGCTGACCAAACTGTTGTTCCAACCACTCTTTTAAAAATTGCCTTTCATTGCCTTCTGGTATTCCTAATATCCTGAGATTGGAGGCCCTGGCTTGGTTCTCTAAGCTCTCGAGCCAAAATGTTTGTTTTCCTGCACCAGGCTTGCCGCTGTGCCCATCGCTATCTCCAACTGTTTTTTAGCGTCGGATGCCACAATTTTAATTGATCCTGTATCTATCTCCAGGAGAGTCACTCTGTTTGACAGGGCATCGAAACGGTCGGAGAGACCTGCCATGGATGCTAGCATACGATTCTTTCTGCCCGATGTCTGTAAAGTCTCTTGGTCTCCTTCTGTACTAGGATCCAAAGTGGGCGGCCTTGCACCGACCGAGAGTGTGAGGCAAATTGAGTAATTTTTGCTTTTAAGCGCTGTCTCCACCGATCTATCTTTCTTAGGATTCCTATCTTTGCTCTATGGGATCTCCGATATCCGAAAATGTACTTTATTGGTTTGTGTCGCTCTCTTGACCTCCAAAAAGTTTTATCTTGAGGTACTGAGGTAGCTCTAATTCCCTCTGACCATATTGACTCGGGCTCCATAGCGCCCCCATTTTGTTGTTTGTTCACAATTGAATCTGACGCAGAACCTTTGTAAAAGAACCCTTGGTTCAAAGGTATTTGTAATTTTAGTACTCAATAAATAAAAAATAATTAAAACAAATAAGTGGGAGGACCTAGAGGGTGCTGTAAATGGCACCTTATCAGATGAAAAGGAGGTAACCAGTAGCGTGCCACAGGGGTCAGAGTTTGGCCCCGTCCTCTTCAACGTCTTCACTGGGGGCATATCTGAGGGCCTAGAGGGCAAGGTGAGCCTGTTAGCTGATGATAAGAAGATTTCAAATAGGGTCGATATTCCTGGTGGGACGGATAGGATGAAGGCAGGTCTCAGAAGACTAGAAATGTGGTCCAAAACATGGCCACTGAAATTCAACCAAAAGAAGTGCAAAGTCATGCACCTAGGGAGGGGTAACCCTGGAGAGGAATGTGACATGTGGCACTAAACTACAGGCCACAGAGCAAGAGAGGGATCTAGGGGTAATCATAACAGATGATCTGAAAAGACCAAGCAGTGTGATAAAGCTGCAACAAAGGCAAATTGTATGCTGGGATGCATAGGAGGGGGTATTACCAGTAGAAGAAGAGAAGTCATAATGCCACTGTATAGATCACTGGTAAGACCACACCTGGAGTATTGCATGTAGTTCTGGAGACCACATCTTAGAAAAGATGTAGAGAGATTGGAAATGGGGCAAAGGAGAGCCACAAAGATGGTGTAGGGACTGCATCAGAAACCATATGATGAAAGGTTGAGGGAGCTCAACATGTATTCCTTGGAGCAGTGGAGGGAAAGGGGAGACATGACTGAAACCTTCAAATATATGAAGGGTATAAACAGGGTACAGGTTCAGGACTTATTTCAGATCAAGAGTTATACAAGAACTCGAGGTCATAATATGAAGCTGGGGGGGGCAAGTTCAGGAGCAACACACGGAAAATCTTTTTCACAGAGAGGGTGGTCAATGCTTAGAACAGCCTTCTCCAGGGTGGGGTGAAAACAGTTGGAGCTTTCAAAAATGCTTGGGATAAATACAAAGGAAACATAACACTGAGTAGCAGTTAAGGGAGGGGGGAAGGGTCTTGGGGAGACTAGATGGATCTTGAGGTCCTCTTCTGCCATTATTTTCTATGTTTCTATACCCATCTCTAGTTAAAAAGCTGTTGAGTTCCTCTAGTGAAACGTAGGAAGCAGTTCTGTACCCTCACTGCACTGCAGAAATCACAAAATGGCAGATGTACTTGCATTCCACCTCTCACCGGTACCAGAAAAATCAGCTTTTGGAAGAACACAAATTCTACTTTATCAGTGAAACCCCTGGCCAGTACTCCTCCCACCACACACTTACATACATAACCCTGTATAAATACATCTTTTTTGTTGTTTTTCTGTCCGACAAGGATAAAGTTCAAAACGTATAAAAAATAACTGATGAGTAAGAACAAAAATTCCATATGTGAAGTCTCCACTGGACAGCCACCACAGTGGTTCCACAGGCACTTCCCTTTTCTGTTTCCTGCACATTACATAATATTCTCACAATGATTCACGCTGACCTCTGCACGGTCAAAATTATTCTGACTAGCTTTGTTTCACAGAACAGTCAAGCCTAAAAAAAGTTCAGAATATCTCTGCACACCTCGCAATGACATTGTGAAAAGAAAAAATGGTAGCCCTCCCTCATTCCCAAGGCCAGATTGATGTTCATTTGAGACAGAGTGGTAAGAGTAGTGAAGAGGAGTATTGTGGGATGGAAGGCCCCCATGAAAAGTTTGATGCATGTCCTCGCTGCAACAGACTATCACTGTGCAGTCTTGCATCTCGTAGCATTTGTGACTGATGCCATCTTATAGGTGAATGGGAATTATACAGTGGCAAGAAAAAATCCTGGCCTCTGATTGGTCAGTCTTGGGCTGGCCCCATGCTTTTTCCCAGTCCAATATCATGGGTCTAGTCTCAGCCTCACTGTGAACCTGGAGATGAACTGTTGCTTGATTCTGTGCTGCTTGATGTGCTTGATGATGGGCTTCATTGTTTCATCTTCTTTTAAAAAACCAAAAATATTTTTCCACACAAAAACATCTTTAAAATTATTTTTTTTATTCTGTATAACAATGAGCCATTGTATAATAGCAGTAATGCCCTCCAGGGTGTGTGTCGTTTGGGATAACGTCACGCCTCAGTTATTGGATGCACTTGGCCTCCGGCCTGGTGCCCAACAACGTTATCCCAGCACGAAACACACCCTGTCGGGCATTATTGCTTAATTAAAGCAGCATTACAACAAACCATCAGATGCATGGCCATGGCACACTAAAAACTGTGAAATGAAGCCTTGTGCCTTGAGTAATTGGGAAGGGGGGTGTTCGCAGTTTCTGCTCCTTTGAAGTGCGTTTATTAGTTTCACTCGCTATGGCAGGGTGGAGTTAGAAAGTAAATACACATGATCAAAGAATGACCAGAATTGGAACATTCTTATTAGCTAATATGCATCCTAGAAGGTTATGGTAATGGTTGGAGCCTTGCACAGACAACATAGAGGATAATGAATGGCAGCCATACACAGCAAGCCTGTGTCCGCATTGAGAGGTTCCCTGGTTGCCATAGAAAACTCGAGATGAAGACACAGGCTTCTCTGTGTACGGATGCCCATACATTATCTTTTAGAGTGTATGGGCATCCATGTTTACTTCAGACACTCTGCTTCCTTTTAGTGAGCTGGCGGTTGCAGGGAAGGCACTTCATGGGTGGTGGCAGGCTCAGTTTACGGATTCAACTACTGGCTAGTGACTGCAGCTGCAGCTTTTGCTGTCAGTTCAAGTTTCAAACAAAAACAGCTTCTAGTTTGATTGGCTAGAGGAAAGCAGCTTTGCAGTGGGATTCTAAGTCACGCTGCAGTAGTGACATCACTACAGCTGCACAGCAACATATTGATGTCAATGCTGCAGCACACCAACCTTATTGTAGGTATGGATTTCCATGCAGAGCAACATTCCACCATACACTATAAGGGTATGCATTATAAAGAATTAATGCATGGACAACTATACAGAACAAGGCTGTGTTTCCATCGGAGGTGAAATTACATCATAAGAGAGTGAACCTCAAGATGTCTCTATGATGTTTTCTCACCCAGAAATGGAAACATCAGCCTTGTTGCATAAGATTGCCCATACATTATTTTGTATATTATGGGCCGATTCTAGAAAGCATACGCCAATGCGCAATGCAGATGTGCCAACGGGAATGGCGCAAGTCGCAAATACATCCAGCAAATACACCAAATGCAATTCTACATTGCGAGATGTGTATTGATGCAATGTAGTATGCCAATGGCGACTTATGCCACAGCTGTGACAAACCCACAGGTACGCAAATACGAAACTGAACATATGCCAAGAAAACGGAAGAGAAACGCCAGGGCGGGATTCTAGAAGCAGCAGTGCCACAACTTACACCAAGACCAGTCGGCGCAGCATAAATCAGGTGGTAGCAGGTGTAACATACACAGCATAGAAAGGAGCAGGGACAGACTGGCCAGACACACAGCAACACACCATGTGAGATAAGACAGAGAGTGTCCGAGGAAGGCAGGCACACAGAGGCAGTGTGGCACAGAGTACAAAGGGTGCACAGAGGCCACAGGCACAATGCAGGGACAAAGGCACCACCAGGCACAACACCCCTGCCATGGCCACTGATACATGGAAACAGTGTAACCACGACAGGGACACAGCACTGGGTGGCACAGACCAGTGGACAGATGGTGGTGAGACACGCCAATGTCTGTGCTAGTAGTGCCACCTGCAGGGAAACAATGGCACCCTGAGGCAGAAAGGCGTAGCACAGGCACCGTGCCACCACACAGCTGGGAGGTACAATGAGAGGTGGCATGGACACATTAGCATGCATGGTGACCCGCAGCACACAGGACACCACGCAGATGTGGCCTGGGGACAGTGGCCTGTGCTGTGAGCAGCACAAATGGCACATCAACCTGATGCACAGGGAGGGAACACTGGGGACAGCAGGCACCAACACCAGTGTGCACCCCTGTGCATAGCAACAGACACACACACACACACAGCCAAGCATACCAGGAACAGACACAGAGACACAGTGTGCATGGCAAAAAGTTTAATGTACAAAACGGGACAGGGATACAGGGTACCAATGGAAGGGGGATGAGGATGAAAAAACAGGCAACAACAACAAACAGTAACATAACAGTAAACCCAAACCCAAACAGCCACTTACAACAACCCCGAACACCAACCCACACCCACGTACAACCCAACACAGGCCCAACAACCAAACCACAATCCCACCCACAAAACAAACAGCAAAAAGCAGACCCACCCATCCAATGACCACCCACAACACTCATATGTACAGACCCACCAATACTAACCACCCCTATATACAAGCCCACCCTCACAGAAAGCCCCACCCATGTCCAGCAGTAGCGGACACGTGGGACCTAGGTCCACCGGAGTTCACTGAGGAGGGCGCCCACTGACCCATGGAGGCACCCAATGTCCTGCAGGATGGCTGTCACCAGTACCACAAGGCACTCCTGGTACATGCCCCCACCCTGCACAGGTTCAGCGGCAGGTCCCTCAGCCGCAACAGGCAACACCTCACCCTGCTGCAACACTGGCATGGCCGCCTCCTGCCATGGTCCAGTGTCCCCTGCTGGAGGGACAGCAGTGCATGGTGCAGTGTCCAGTGGTGGGGCGTCCTCACCTGCCCATGCTGTGACGTCCACAACAGTGGGTCTGGTAGGTGGTGCAGCCATGGCCCCATCCCCATCGGTTGTGACTGAGCACTCTGTGTCCAGGATGTGCGGCTGTGGTTGTTCTGGCCCCTGTTGCCCACCATCAGTGGGGTCCCCCTGGTCTGGCTGTGTGTCCAACATAGCCGGGTCCCCTTCGGATACTGCCACTGCAGAGGAGGAGGAGAAGGTTGGTGGCAGCACCCTGGCCCTCTGCTGCCTGCACCGGGTGCGCAGCTGGTACTCTGCCGCATCAAGGGACTTGACATCTGCCATAGCCCTCAGCAGGGCCCTCTGCCACTGTGGCAGCCTGCTATGGACACCTGTAGGGACATAAAGGATGCAGTCAGTGTCAGGCCCAGACTGGGGGCACACACACATAGGCAAGCTATGTAAGGGTGCTGCACGAGCCACATTGTGGCCGCCAGCCATGGCCACCGCACAAGGGAACCAAGGTATCTACTTACCTGACCTCCAGTGCAGTGCCTCCTGCCTGAGGCCAGCAATGCAGCCCTGCTGCATACTGTGGGTCATGCCAGTGGAACCTGTAAGGTGAAGGGACAGGTGAGTTTGTTGAAGGCACCACGCGCCATGGCCACCACGCCAGCACTGCTACAACAGACGAACAGTCATAGGTATACATACCAACACCGGAGTTCTGCCCAGACCGCATGTCCGTGACCCTGCAGCAGGCCATGCTGAGCATCCACTGCAGGATCCCAGCCTCCCTCCTCGACAGGTCCTGCCAGCGGTGGGTCAGCTGGTGGATGGTCCGGTGTGTCCCTGTCGGCTCTGCCATGCATGTACAGATGGCTGTCCACGCCCACTCCCACTCTGCGGCACTGCTCCTCTGACTCCCAGGTGGCAGCAGCATCCTACCCCAGTGCTGAACGTAGTCCACCAGCAGCGCTGTCTCATGCAGGGTAAAGTTAGGGGCACGTCCACTTAGGCTCAGGGATGACCCAGAAGACATAATGACCAGTTGTCTGCATGGCACCTGTAACAGGGGAAGGAATATCACATGCATCACAACAGAATGTCACTGTGGCTGTGCAGACCACCCCCACCAACCATGCACAACACCAGACACCAGCCATGGGACATGGGTCAGTGCCGGGCCACAGGTCTGCAACTGTGGCCCACCACCCCAGGTGGTTCCCCCCTGCCAATGCCATGCACAGCATGAGGTGTGTAAAGGCCAAGCTGTGCATGCAGGGGCCAGAAACACAGTGCTACATACAGTGACCACAGTGCACCAACATGTCGCTCCCCTGCAGAGGCATGTCACGGCCTGACCCTGCATGGTGTGGATGTGGAGCGTTGCATGCAGCCCTGCCACATGTCTGCACCCCCACGTGGAGCTGCATGCGGTCACAACCACCAGGTGCCCAAGGGGCAGACACAATGCCAACCGTGGGTGCCGGCATGGGGAATGACAGTTCCTTACCTGTGTTGTGCACCACCGTGTCTGGAGTGGGTGGCGGTGATGATTCTGGAGCACACCTGGATGGAGAAAGAGCAGGACAACATAAGCCTGTGGCACAGTTGGTGACCCCCAGAGCAGCTGCGGTATGACAGTGTGTACCTACCTGGACCTGTGTTGTGCTTCTGATTCCTACATAGGGGACAGACAGCAACAATGTCAGGTACACAGTGTGATACAGGCATTGGGAATGTGCACATTGAGCAATGTCATATACTCACCGAAGACTCGTATGTGTCCGCCGTGGAGCTAGGGAGGAAATGGACAAGGGTTAGTACACAGCTGTAAGTGCTCCCGTGGCCAGCTACCTGTGGGTGCTGCAACCCCCCCAATAGCTCCATCCCACAGGCATGTACCTGCACATGGCCCAGGATGGCCCCAGGACACCCTGCTGTGACCAACCCTGCACAGGGTGGATGTGCTTAGGAGCGTACCCAATAGGCATAACATGGAGGGCGTGGTACACAGCCAGCTGAGCAAGTGGCTGTGCACCTGTGTGTTCGGCACAGGCAATGACCTGTGTAGGCCCCCCCTCGCACAGTCTGAGGCGATGTCTGGTGGCACCCGACCTGTTCCACACGGGACAGCTGGGACATGGGCCGCCACATGCCGCACACAGGCATGAATGGCGCTACAAGGTTGGATGTAGCAGCATGACTGGATATGGCACACAGGCCGGCATGTGGACCAGCCCACCACTGCAGTGGCACACCCCCACCACGCAGACATGCATCCCTGTCACAGCAGCACAGTGACAGTGTGACAGGGCCATGGCACTGCTTGTGCAGTCCGGTATGGGCACTGTGTTGGCAACCCAACATGGCATCCCGTGACCAGTCCCAGCCGCACTGTGCACCCATGGTGTGCCTGCTTGCACACTGTCCATGCATCTATGCCTACACCACAGGACTACTGTACCACACATACCTTACAGTCCATGACATGCCTATGTGACCCTGTAGTACAGCATACCACCGTGGTGTGGCCACAATGACCACCAGGGCGTGTGTGGTGCTGGGCACCACCACACCTCCGGTGAACGACGCACCCTGCCTGCATCCCATGCCCACACACCAGAGGCGTGATGGTACACCTGCATGCCACCCACCATGGCAGTCAATAGTGCTCACCGCCAACACAATACCGACCTGTGCAGACACAACCCTCCCTGAGCACCCACAGTGAGGGGCACACCCATGGTGGACCATGTACCGTGCACAGTGGGGTCGTACCACGCAGACAGGCCCAAACCCCCCCCCCCACTGCACATCCTAGGTCCAGGGCGGCCAACACTAGGGTCCAAGCCACCAGACCGGTGTCAACTGTGCCAGGGCCTGCATACACCATGCCACTGGGTGTGTACTGCAGTACCGTGTTGTGGCCTACATGACCATGCCCAATGCTTGTATGGCAGTGTGGGTCCCAACCCCGCCGAGCCGTGGCAGCTGTGCATACCACATGTGGGCCGCTTGGGTGTCCGCGACCGCAGCAGGCACAGCCGAGCCTCCCCCCACAAAACATGGTGATTAGTGAGGTAAACACCAAGGTACAGAAGTTATTAGGGAGCAGAACAGATTTAAATGTAAAAAAAGGCAAAGGCAGTAAGGACAGAAATGGGGCTAAAAGGGGTAAGGCTATCAAAAGTGGAGGTGATGAGTACCAATTCCGTAGTCTGTGTAACAAGCTCCTGAACTAGTGGCCTTGATGGAAGAGGGTTGCCTGGATATTGTGGCAGTCACAGAAACATGGTACACAGAGAACCATGACTGGGATGTCAACATACCAGGATACACAACCTACAGGAGGGACAGGAGGGTAAAAGAGGAGGAGGAGTAGCTCTCTATATAAAGGAAAGGATCAAAGCAACAGAACTAAAGAGTAAACAGGGAGCAGATGAGGCACTTTGGGTCACCCTGGAGACAGGAAATGGCACCACAATCCGCATGGGGGTTGTATACAGACCCCCATCTCAGGGGAAGGGAATGGACAAGGAAATGATAGAAGGCTTTCTTAGAATGGCAGAAAAAGGGGAGATATTGTTGATGGGGGACCTGAATATGCCAGATATTAACTGGAGCATCTTTGCTGCAGGCACATCCAAGAGCAGGGTCATTCTTGATGCCCTACAGGGGGCATACCTCAGACAGCTAGTATTGGAACCCACTAGGGAGGGAGCAATCTTAGACCTGGTACTTTCAAATGAGGATGGAGAAAGAATCTCAGATTTAGAAGTGGGTAGCCATCTGGGAACAAGCGACCACCAAACAGTGCAGTTCACGATAAACACAGCCCTTACAATCAAGCCATACAAAAGCAAGAGTACTAGACTTTAGGAGGGCTGACTTTGGGAAATGAGAGTGCCTCAGAAAAGCACTAGCAAACAGGCAAGAAGGAGGGGTGGAGGAACAATGGGGAGGATCAAAGCAGCCATCACAGAGGCAACAAGCCTTGTGTAGCAAATCAGTAAAACACAACGAAGGAAAAACCGCTATGGTTCACAAAAGAGGTGGCAGGAAGGTTAAGGAGAAAAGGACAGCATTCAGGAAATATAAGGAAACACAGAAGGGCAGGACAGAGAACTTTATCAGTTAAAGCAGAAAGAGGCTGGGAAGGCAGTCAGAATAGCAAAGGCCCAAACCGAGGAAAGGATAGCCAATTCTGTTAAGAAGGGGATAAGACCTTTATAGGTACATTAGGGAGAAGAAAAGACCAAAGGAGGGATACTGAAGCTTAATAAAGGGAGGAGTATGGGTAGAGGTGACAGTGAAAGCAGGGATACTGAACGAATATTTCTGCTCAGTATTCACAAAGGAAGAGGAGGGGGAGTTACCTAAACCAAACAAGAGAAACACTCTGAAGACGGAGGTCGATACCAGTCCATTTACAGAAGAAAGGGTTCTGAAAGAACTAATAAAATTGAAGGTGGACAAAGCAATGGGGCCTGATGGGATTCACCCAAGAATTCTAAAAGAACTAAGGGTAGAACTAGTGACATCGCTGACTACTCTGTTTAACAAATCATGGGAGGATGGGGTGGTACCCGAGGACTGGAGGAGGGCAGATGTGATTCCTCTTCACAAAAGCGGGAGCAGGACAGAGGCAGGAAACTATAGACCAGTTAGTTTGACCTCAGTGGTAGGGAAAATGATGGAATCACTTCTGAAGGAAAGAATTGTCGAGTACCTAGAGGCCAGTGGGGCAGAGGACCCAAGGCAGCATGGATTCACGATGGGAAGGTCGTGTCAGACGAATCTAATAGATTTCTTTGACTGGGTGACCAAAGTAGTAGACCCAGGAGGGGCTGTGGACATGCCTACCTAGATTTTAGCAAGGCATTTGATACAGTCCCCACAAAAGATTAATACACAATATAGCCAGCCTTGGAGTGGGTCCCAAGGTGGTAGCCTGGATAAAAATTGGCTAGACAACAGGGACGTAAAGGGTAGTAGTGAATGGAGTACACAGTGAAGAAAGGAGGGTTACTACGGGTACCTGAGGGTTCAGTACTAGGACCGGTCCTTTTTAATGTCTTTATAAGTGACATTGCAGAGGAACGGAAGGAAAGTATGTCTCTTAGCAGACGACACAAAGATCTGCAACAGGGTTGATACACAAGATGGAGTAGAAAGGATGAGAAGGGATTTGGCAAGGTTGGAGGAATGGTCAGATGTATGGCAGCTCAGATTCAATGCAAAGAAGTGCAAGGTAATGCACATGGAAAACAAAAACCCAGGGGAAGTGTACACAGTGGGGGGTGAGATACTGACAACAGTAAAAATAGAAAGGGACCTGGGGGTAATTATATCAGATAACCTAAAGGTGGGCAAGCAATGTGAGAAGGCAGTAAGGAAGGCTGGGGGATACTGGGATGCATAGGAAGAGGCATCAATAGTAGAAAACAGGAAGTTGTTATCCCTCTGTACAGACAGTTGGTGAGACCCCATCTGGAGTACTGTGTGCAGTTCTGGAGACCCCATCTCCACAAAGACATAGACAGAGTGGAGGCTGTCCAGAGGAGGGCAACCAAAATGGTGCAGGGTCTGCACCAGAAGACATACAAAGAAAGACTAAAGGAGCTTAATATGTATACCCTCGAGGAAAGAAGGGAGAGAGGGGACATGATAGAAACTTTCAAGTACCTCAAGGGAATTAACAAAGTCCAAGAGGGTAGCACCTTCCAGAAAAAGAGATGTGCAAGAACAAGGGGGCACAATTTGAAGATAGAGGGGGGACGGCTCAGGGGTAATGTGAGGAAGTATTTTTTCACTGAGAGGGTTGTGGATGCATGGAACAGCCTCCCTGAGGAGGCTGTGGAGTCAAGAACAGTGGGGGACTTCAGGAATGCATGTGACAGGCATAAGGCAGTCCTAGGGGCGGGTAAGAAGAAGTAAGCTGTTGGTTAACTAGGATCTGCAACTTATCTGTTAGGTAGAAAAATGGGCAGACTAAGTGGGCCAAGCGGTCCTTATCTGCCGTCAAATTCTATGTTTCTATGTTTCTTGTACTGCAGGGGCCATTGAGGGATGTGGCCTGGGCCTGTGCCATGCAGGTATGCTGGCCTGTGCCATGGGCAGTACCACTGAGAGGCTCAGAGGTAGGGGGGCATACCCCTCAGGCGCCCCTCAGCATGGGGGCCTTCCCACCCCATGCCCCACCCCAGAGCCCTGGTCCATGGCCGCCCCACATGGGCAGTGTCTGCAGGCCGCTGACCGGATGCCACGTACACAACACACCCAACACTGCAGTACATGGCATACGTCTCACCACCATGGGGGCCACAGTGGTCTGACCACTGGGGGTCACTGTCCCACATAGTCCCCACAAGAGGGAGGGGGGCTGTCAGTGCCATCCAGGTGAGGACACATCCATAGGATGTCTGCCCCCACCGCAGGGATGGGGGTGGTTTGGCCTGGCCTAACTGCATGGGTGAGTGATGGACCTCACAGGTAACATGTTACCACACACATATGGCATGTCCAGTACACTGCCTGCCACACAGTGGTGTGTGGCCGTACCATGCCCCCCATATCCCTGGGCACCCTCCCACAGCACAGCCCCTGGTACTGACCACGGTGCCTGGCTGGGCGTGTGGCTCTGGCAGCATGACTGGCGGGTGGGTAGATACTGACACCTGGGCAAGGGGTGGGGGAGGGGGTTCCGCTGGCTCCGGTGGCTGTGTCTGAGTGCTGGACTGAGTGGTGTCCGGGGGTGCCATCCACTGGGCCAGGCCTTGCAGGTGATGCAGCAGCTGCAGTGCACGCGCTATGGCCTGCATGGCCATAGCCATGGCTGTATCCTGGCACTGCTGGTGTGCCAGCATGTTCTCCAGGCCTGTGCCGAGGCAGTCCGTGATGACCGTCTGGCATTCAGCACAGTGCCGGATGCCCTGTATGGCATCCCCAGGCCAGCCATGCATGCCAATGAGTCCCTGGAGAATGCTTGCAGACAGCTGGCAATGCTGGATAGCTGCAGCTCCATGCAGGTGTGGTTCTCCTGCATGTCCTGCCGTATGTTCCCCAGCTCCTGCCTGCAATCCTCCTGGCTGGACAGCACTGACTGGCAGTAGTCTCCAATGTAGGCTGGTGGGGACAGCTGGTCCTGCAGCACCCAGACGGCTCATCCAGCTGGTCCTCCAGTCCACGGGTGCTCAGTGGGCTGAGCAACCCTATGGCAGTGTCCTCAGCTGCCAGCTGGTCTTGGTTAAATGCCTCCTGCTTGACCACGGGCATCCACACCGCCTCCACAGATGCTGGTGGTCCCTTGCTGCTCCCATGGTGGTCCAGCTGCATCCTCCTCACTGCTACCCACTGCCTCCTCTACCATGGGGCTGTCACCATCCCCCACTCCCCTCAGGCTCAGACATTGGCTCTGATGTTTCTGCCACAGGTGTACTGGCGGCAGGGCTGCCTCCAGCGTCCATTGGGCCGCCACCATCGTCCAACATCATGCCAGCACCATCCTGGCCCTGCTGCTGCTGCTGCTCCCACCTTCCGGATCTACTGGGGCCACCTGCACCAGTTGCCACTGCACCTGTTGGATGGGAAATGTGTTAGTGTGTCCCCCGCGTCACAGTGTACCCTCACTTGCCTGATCAGTGTTGCCCTCACAGGTCTGCTTCAGCGTTGCACCCCAGCATTGCACCCACCACACTTCTGTGCTGTCCCACCTGGTGTATGCCACCACTGTACATGTGTCCTGCACCGATAGCATGGACCCCTACCATTGCTGCCCTTGCTGTGCTGTCCATCCTGGTATGGCAACTCCAGCTGTCACACGGCCGCCCCGTATGGCTCCCCACTGCACAGTGGCACCGTACACAGTCACGCTCATGGTGAAACACTGCACTGCAGGGTCCTGCACCCCTGGGTGATTATGTTGTCCCTGCCAGCCATGCACGACCCCAGCGGCCCTCGCCCACACTCTGAAGGCACTGGGTCAGTGACCCATGCCCCCTTCCTACTGCCCAGCTCATGCCTGTGCATGGCCCTCCCCCTAGCAGTGCATGTCACAGCATCCCCCAGTGCAGCCCAGACCTTACGTCAGCATGCCCCCTTAACAGTACACAGTGCAGGACACAGCACCACCCAGTGCAGCCCAGGCCATACGTCAGCATGTCCCCCAACAGTACACAGTGCAGGACACAGCATCCCCCAGTGCAGCCCAGACCTTACCTTAGCATGCCCCCCCAACAGTACACAGCGCAGGACACAGCAACACCCAGTGCAGCCCAGGCCATACCTCAGCATGCCCTCCCAACAGTACACACTGTAAGACACAGTATCCCCCAATGCGGCCCAGCCCATTCTTGTGCATAGCCCCCCCTCAGTTTCTTTTGCCCGTGACAGCCCCTCCACAGTTGGCCATGGGTCGTTCCTTTGCACTGCTGCACATGTCAGCAGCACACATGCCTGTCCCTGGCCTGCCCCTCGCCATTGTCTGGTTCTCTTGGCCCACTCTGTGGTCAGCTGTGGCCATGTGGCATTCCTGTGGCGTGCCTCCCCACCATTACATCTGCCTACACATTGTCACCCCACCCACCCCATCTTTGCCATTGGCTTCGGTGCTGTTGCCATGTCTGGCTTGTCAGACACATTGCTGGTTGTTTGTCCCTACCTGTAGCCACCCACTGTCTGAACATGTCCAGCTGTGTTACTCCAGCGATGCTCTGCTGGCTGAGATGTGCAGCTATCCTCCTCTCGATGCTGCTGAGTGGCTCCTGCTGGGTGGGGCCGCCCCTTGTGCCCTGTGCACTGCGCCTGTTGTGCACCACCTTGCGCTTCACCAGGTGCTTGAGGTCATTCCACTTCTTTTGCACATCTCGGACTGTCCTGCGCTGTGCAGCGATGGCATTGACTGTGTGTGTCAACCTGTCCCATGCCCTCTTGCATTTCTCCCTCATCTTGGCATCCCCTCTGTGACTCATGAGGAGTGCATGGTGGCGGTCTATTTGCTCCAACAGGGTGTTAACCTCCTCATGGCCAAAATTCCTCTTCCTCCTCTGTCTTTCAGCTGCAGCTTCTGCCATAGCTGTGGCATATCTGCTGGTGTGTGTAGGGCTGCAACTGCGTGTTGCGCACTTTTATATGGTGTATCTTGCATGTCGCGACTTATGCAGTTGCATTTAGCGTATTCTAGCAGGTTCTAGAATAGCCCGTAACTCGCATGTCGCAGTTGCTGTTGCGTAAGTTCCACAACTGCGTTACTTGCGTCTGGCGTAATTTCCTTTCTAGAATCTGGCCCCATATATTTGTTTTACATCATTACCTTCTTTCTAATTACATGTTGAACTGTGGACAGTTAAATAGAACGCAGCAAACAACAGAATCTGATTAAAAAAGCATTTAATATAATTTATGTAAGAGCTACATGGAGTGATTTATAGTAGTTCATCTTTTGACAAACATTTCACTTAAGATGTTTTCAGACTTGTTGATATCTTCATTATGAGGACTCTGCAGTGTAGGTAAGCAAAAGGAATCCTAATAAACATGGGATTCTATGCTGTTGTACAACAGTAGTGACATAGCTACTGTGATATTACAGCATTCTGACATCACTACAGTAGTATAACAGCATTCTGATAACATTACAGGGATACAACAGCATCTGACATCACTACTTTGGTACAACAATATTCTGATATCACTATTGCAGTACAACAGTATTCCGATATGGCTGCTGTCGTATAAAAGCATTCTGACAACATTACTGGGATACAACAGTATTCTGATATCACTACTGCAGTATAGCAGCATTCTAACATCATTACAATAGTACAGCAACATTCTGACATCACGACTGTGGTACAAGAGCATTCTGACATCACTGCTGGGGGTGCAATAGCATTCCGACATCCCTGCTGGGGTGCAACAGCATTCTGACATCACTGTTGGGGTACAACCACATTCTGACATCACTGTTGTGATAAGACAGCATTCTGACATCACTGCTGTAGTACAACAGCATTCTGATATCACTGTCATGGTACAACAGCATTCTGACATCACCACCATAGTAAACCAGCATTCTGACATCAATGTCATGGTACAACAGCATTCTGACATCACTATTGTAGTACAACAGCATTCTGACATTACTGTTGTGGTTCAACAGCATTCTGAATTCACTGCTGTAGTACAACAGCATTCTGACATCACTGTTGTGGTACAAAAGCATTCTGACATCACTGTCATGGTACAACAGCATTCTGACAACACTGTCTTGGTACAACAGCATTCTGACATCACTGTCGTGGTACAACAGCATTCTGACATCACTGTCATGGCACAATAGCATTCTGACATCACTGTTGTGGCACAACAGCATTCTGACATCACTGTTGTGGCACAACAGCATTCTGACATCACTATTGTGGCACAACAGCATTCTGACATCACTGTTGTGGTACAACAGCATTCTGACATCACTATTGTGGTATAAAAGCATTGTGATATCACTGTTGTGGTACAACAGCATTCTGACATCACTGTTGTGGTACAACAGCACTCTGACATCACTATTGTGGTACAATAGCATTCTGACAACACTTTCGTGGTACAACAGCATTCTGACATCACTGTCATGGTACAACAGCATTCTGACATCACCGCTTTAGCACAACAGCATTCTGACATCACTGTTGTACTACAACAGCATTCTGACACCACTGCTGTAGTACAACAGCATTCTAACATCACTGTCATGGTACAACAGCATTCTGACATCACTGTTGTGGTACAACAGCATTCTGACATCACTGTCGTGGTACAACAGCATTCTGACATCACTGTCGTGGCACAATATCATTCTGACATCACTGTTGTGGCACAACAGCATTCTAACATCACTATTGTGGCACAACAGCATTCTGACATCACTGTTGTGGTACAACAGCATTCTGACATCACTATTGTGGTACAACAGCATTCTGACATCACTGTTGTGGTACAACAGCATTCTGACATCACTATTGTGGTACAATAGCATTCTGACTGTATCCAGTGAGGATAGCAACTGAATATGGGCAACCGTCAAGATGCCGACTCATATTCAGTGCTTCCTCAATGGGCTACCCTGCAAGGGTAGTGACCCTTCATGAAAGTGAGCGTAGGGAAGGGCAACTGGAAGGAGGGATAGTGAGGGGAATGGGAGGGACAGGGATGGGATTTTAGGTGACTGGTGTGCCTGTTGCCACTGAGCTAGTCGTGTCATATGGTGGTGTGAGGGGCTAGCTCTGGTGCAGCAGGTACTGATTTCGGGGCTGGGGCTGGGAGCATGGACATTTTGCATCTGCCTGTGGCTGTGGGGCTTAATTTTTACGCAGAGTCTGGATTTTGCCCCTTCCCCAACATGCACCCCCCCCCCCGAGCTGAGAATCTAATTTCAGAGGAATGTGGAGGGCAAAAAAAAAACAATTTTTAGTGTTTCAGATGTCGGGTCACCTGGAAGTGTATATCGCCGATTTGCTTTTCGGCAATATACACGCGCCATAATAGTGATCGCTGTTTTACAATCACTATTATGACATGAAACCCATTCTGACATCACTGTTGTAGTACAACAGCATTCTGACATAGAATAGCATTCTGACATCACTGCTGTAGTACAATAGCATTCTGACATCACTGCCATTGTACAACAGCATTGTGACCTCTCTACTGTAATACAACAGCATTCTGACAACACTACGAACATATGAAATTTGCCAGCAGATAAAGGCCTAGAGGTCTATCAAGTCTGCTCAAATGTGCAGCTAGCACCCCTTATTCTGCAGCTGCCCCTTCCTTCCACCCTTCCCCTTTATTAACCCTCCCCCTTGTCCTGTCCCATCCTCGTCTGAAGCAGTCCACTGTTCTACTGCATACCACTTCAGCAGGTAACGCATTCCACCCAGCCACCACCCTCTCTGTAAAAAAGTGTCTCCTCATCTCCCCCCTGAACCTTCCTCGCTCCAGTCTCATATCATGGCCCCTGTGATACAACAGCTTCCTGACAACACTACTGTGATACAACAGGATTCTGACATCACTACTGTAATTCAGCAGCATTCTGACATTATTACTGTGATACAGCAGCATTCTGACATCATTACTGTGATGCAACAGCATTCTGACATCATTACTGTGCTACAGCAGCATTCTGACATCATTACTGTGATACAACAGGATGTGGAAATGTATGGATTTCATTACAAAACAACACTGAACCTTATGTGTAACTATCAGATATACTATAAGGCAATTAGAATTCAGTCAATCAAAACATTTATACAAAAATGGGAAAAAAGTCATTTTATAGTAACATTAGGGTGATCTAGGGGAACTTGGCTCTATCTTGTTGGTCCTGGAAAAGGGTGTGCACAGTGGCTGTGAGATATGGTGCTCTGCTGGGATTGTTCACCCCGAACTTGAAGACAGACAGACCATGAGCTGCAGAGCACTCACCAGTTGCAAACCAGCAATACCCAAAAAAATAAATGGAGGGCAGCTCCAATCTTTGAAGTTCCTCAAACTTTATTCAGTTGCTGGGTTCAGTGTTAAAAACAATGGTGTGAGCTAAGGTAGCCACACAAATACCCTGCACTTTGACCGGAGTCTTCCTTAGGGTGTGCATTTAATGTGGTCAAGGCATCCCCTTTATACACATAATTGATTACAACACTGCCACCTGTGGTTAATTTTAAATTAAATACAAATGCAAGAAAACAGTGGCTTTGATGGGATTCAAACCTCTGATGACAAAATTAATAAAAATTAATGTTTTCCATTAGGAGGTTATACAGACCTGCCACTAGAGGGATTCTTGGTCTTTCTACACAAATCACTGTACTCAATCGTGGGCAATATGGCTTGCATTATCATTCTACTTCTTTCCCGGTGCTGCTACAAGGGGAGGTTGTAGTTTGAGGTTCCCCTAAGCTTCACTGAACAGGCTGACAACTTCCTTAAAACTGCCTGGTGCGACAGCTCTGCAGCTGAAAACAGGAAGCCCTCAGTGTCTGCCATCCACCCTTCAGACTCAAGTCAGATAGACTCTGAGCACCCTATTCTTACCTATGCTACACTGACATCATCCAATAATAATGCCTTACTTAGTATATGCTTCCTTCCGCCCTCCTTGGTATGCTAGGAACCCAAGTGTACCTCCCCCTAATAGGGGTGTACTACTTGCCATAATCTACTCACTGACCCTACTCTGGGTGGACAGGCTCATAGACCCATTCCCCCCAGAACCAGTGAGCAATCTACATAATATCCCCCCACATGACTTCCTTAGCAGCTACCCTATCTCAGGTATATCTAGTCTCTTAACAGAGCATGAGATCATAAACAAGCATTTGTCAATGCCGAATGTTTGCTTGCTGGCATTGGCAGTGGTAGTGTAGAAGTTACAGAGCTGCGTAATAGGAATGGAAGTGAAGTATTGAACTGAAGCCAACCCCACCACCACCCTGCAGAGAGTGACAGGCATTGGGGTGTGCCTTTGGGTCATCAGGCTTAACGGCCATGCCATTTCACCACACCCCACCCTGCAGACACTGACAAGGTGCCTGGCGGTCGTTGGGGCAGGCTGTACAAAACCACACCACAGAATCCGGGTCACAGCGGCAATGCGGGCGGACCTAGGTATTTGGTAGACATTTCTGCAATGCTTCAATGGGGTGTCGATGTGGCCGGTGCTGGTGTCCAGTGAAGAATTAGATCTCTTCACAGATGCCTCGGGGGGCTTCGGCTTTGGGGCTTACCTGCAAGGAAAATGGTGTGCAGGGCAGTGGCCTTCAGAGGGGATCAGATGAGGCATCACAAGGCAGATAATGGTGATGGAATTTCTCCCCATTGTCGTGGCATTGGTGGTCTGGGGGGGGGGGGGGCATGTGCTGCGAGACAAGCACATCACATTCAGGTCGGATAACACCGGAGTGGTGTATGCCATCAACAAACAGTTGGGAGGCAAGGGCCCGGTGGGCAACCTCATGCGGGTGTTTGTCCTCAAGTGTCTGATGTTGAATATTACCTTTAGGGCAGTGCATGTACCAGGTATTGAAAACGGTTTCATTGACACTCTTCTCGTTTACAGTGGCAGAGGTTCTGAGAATTGGCACCAGCAGCAGACCAACAGCCCTGGGAAGTCACGCCATTCCTATGAGAGTTGATAATCCAGAGGTCTGGGAGTTGATTGAGAAGGCTCTTGCACCTAGGACACGTATAGCATACCAGAGGGGAGTCAACTGTTTTCTGGAGGTCCAACACACTCAAAGGTGGGCAACGACATGGCCGATCCCAGTTGCACAGCACATTGCTGGCACTGCCTGGTTCCAGAAAGTCAGGGGCTTCTCTGACTCTACAAGGGCATTTGCCCTTAGAAAGATGCTGGGAGGTTGGGCACGGGCAACCCCGAGGGGTACAGACAACAGACGACCTATCAGCCCTGCCATGTTCAGACAGATCTGGGATGAGCTGCCTAAGGTATGCTCATCCCGATGACACAAGGCTGATCCGGACAGCGTAGCTTGGCAGAAGACACTAGGAGAAAGGACTGCTGTGTGACCTAACTTCTCTGCTGGGACTAAAGTAGAAGAACTTTTGTATTTGACTTTTAATTTAGGGTAAAAAAACTAACATACAAAAAAAAAGTGTGTTTGGGTTAACTGAACTGAATGGGTATCTGAAGAGTTATCTAGGTGTAAATTTCAGGTGACTGAAAGGACAACTGCTGTGAGGTTTAAATTACTTGTAGAAAGATCTGGTAAGTAGGGGGAGTGGCTTAGCTAGAAGGAAGCTACATTTAAAGACTGCCTTAGAAAGTTTCTGCTAATAGCTTGGCAGAAGACACCAGGAGAAAGGACTGCTGTGTGACTGAACTTCTCTGCTGGGACTATATTGCCCTCCCTCCTTCCCTCCCCTCCACCCAAAGCTAGTTCTATTTTTATAGGCACAGAATTTGACTGACAACAGGAACTTCCTGTTTAGGGGCAGGAAGTGAGTGATCACAGAACCACCAAGGACCCACCATCCTAGAAGGGCAAGAGTAGCTCTCCGCCCCTCTAGCTGCTGGAGGTCTGCCTCTGAGCAAGTAAGTGGTCTACTGCGAAATATGGGATATTCTTGTCTCAGAACAGGACAATCAGGAGCTTAAAGGGCACACAGGCAGAAAGTAAGGAGAGAGAGAAAAAAAACAGAGGAAAGAGTAAGGATTGCAAACAGTTAAGGGGCCAGAAATAAGACATGATTGGAGTGGTGCAGTGCAGTGGAGCAGCAGTCTTCCGGGAGATGTTCTGGAGGATGCGGTGTTATCACATCTGCAGGCACCTCTCTGGGCTGAGGAAGGAGGTTGCTCATCTCCAGGCTGAGTTGGCCAGGATTTGTGGTACCTCCTCTTCCATCCAGGGACCACCAGTGCCACTGCCGTTGCCTCAGAGGTTGCCAAGAAAGAGGAGCGGTTGGACCACAGTGGGCTCAGGGAGGGTGAGGGTGGTGGAACAGAGGCGCATCCCTCCCATTGCACCTCTCCACAATTCCTATGCCATTCTGCCAAAGTGTGGTTCCTCTATGGAGGCACACACAGTGGAGACCAAGGAGGATGCTGGGAACCTCCACAAAGGAGACCCACAGGAGGGTGGCAGGGGACCCTGCAGGGGAAGGAAACAACTCCTGGTAGGGGACTCCATTGTTAGGAAGGTAGAACTGGGGGAGGAAGGGGAGAGGGAGGTAAGGTGCCTGCCTGGCGCCATGGCTTGCAGGGACAGGAAGCAATCCTCAGGATTGCCGGAGCAACTGCAAAGGGAGGGAGCTGGATGTCATTGTCCACCTAGGGACAAATGACCTGGCTAAGAAAGGGATTAGAGAAGTGCAGGAAGAGTTCGGGAATTGGGGAGGGCCTTAGTCAAGTAGCACGCATGGTAACCTTCTCAGAGGTGCTACCCATCTATGGCATAGGAGAGGCTAGGGTGTTCCGCACTCATGGGATTCAATCAGTGGTTGAAAAACTGGTGTGGAGCTCAGGGATTTGCTTCATTGGGGACTGGGGGTCCACCTGGAGTGATGCAAGCCTATACTGGCATGATGGGCTGCATCTGTCCGGGAGGGGAACCAGGATCCTAGGTGATAGGTTTAAATGCTTCATTGGCAAGCTTTAAACTAGCCAAGGGGGGAGGCACTGGAAAGGAGCAGGAAAATCCTAGCCCCCAAATAATCACGGTAGTAAGTGCGGCAAACACCAACACAGAGGTGTTGATAGGGAGAAGGGCAGGGGTAAATGGAGAAAGTGACAAAGGCAAGAAGGACAGGGATGGGGCAAAAGGGAGTAAGGCCATCAGGAAATGGAGGGTAATGAGTACCAATGCCGTAGTCTGGGCAACAAGCTCCCTGAGCTGATGGCCTTGATGGAACAGGGATGCCTGGATATCGTTAGCAGTCACAGAAACATGGTACACAGAGAACCATGACTGGGATGTTAACATACCAGGGTACATAACCTACAGGAGAGACAGGCAGGGAGAAGAGGGGAGGAGTAGCTCTATGTAAAGGAAGGGATAAAGCAACTGAACAAAAGAGTAAACAGGGAGGAGAGGAGGCACTATGGGTCACCTTGGAGACTGGAAAGGGCACCACAATCCGCACAGGGTTGTGTACAGACCCCCATCTCAGGGGAAGGAATGGACAAGGATATGATCAAGGCATTCTTAGAATGGCAGAGAAAGGGAGATACTGTTGATGGAGACCTGAATATGCCAGATGTTAACTGGAGCACATTTGCTGCAGCCACATCCAAGAGCAGGGCCATTCTGATGCCCTACAGTTGGCAGGCATTAGACAGCTAGTTTGAACCCACTCATGAGGGGAGCAATCTTAGACTTCAGACTCTCAAACGGGGGCAGGAGAAGATCTCAGATCTAGAAGTGGGTTGCCATCTGGGGACAAGTGACCATCAAACAGTGTGGTTCACGTTAAACTCAGCTACAGAGTCAAGCCATACAAAAGTGAGGGTACTGGACTTTAGGAGGGCTGACTTTGGCAAGATGGGAGAGTGCCTCAGAAAAGCACTAGCAAACAGGCTAGAAGGAGGTGTGGAGCAACAATGGGGAATTATCAAAACTGCCATCACAGAGGCAACAAGCCTTTGTGTGAAGCAAATGAACAAATCAAAATGAAAGAAAAGCCACTCTGGTTCTCAAAAGAGGTGGCTGTGAAAGTCAGGAAGAAAAATATAGCATTCGGAAGTATAAGGAAACACAGAACGAGCAGGACAGAGAGCTGTACCAGTTAAGACAGAAGGAAGCAGGGAGGAGGTCAGAATAGCAAAGGCCCAAACTGAGGAAAAGATAGCCAACTCAGTTAAGAAGGGGGATAAAACCTGTACAGGTATCCAGCGAGCGTAGAAAGACAAAGGGAGGGATAGTGAGGCTGAATAGAATGAACAGTGGGTGGGCAGAGGGGGACAGTGAAAAAGCAGGAATACTGAACGAATATTTCTGCTCGGTATTCACAAAAGAGGAGGGGGAAGTGCCTAATCCAATTAACAGAAGCACTCTTGATAGGGGGGTCGATCCCAGTCCTTTCACAGAAGAAAGGGTTCTGCAAGAACTCCTAAAACTGAAGGTGGACAAAGCAATGGGTCCTGATGGAATTCACCCCAGAATTCTAAAAGAATTAAGGAGGAACTAGTGAAACCACTGGCTTCTCTTTTAATAAATCATGGGAGGATGGTGTGGTACCCGAGGACTGGAGGAAGGCGGATGTAGTTCCCCTTACATGAGGGTCCAAGACAGAGGCAGGAAACTACAGACCTGTCAGTTTGACCTCTGTGGTAGGGAAAGTGATGGAGTCACTTTGAAGGAAAGAATAGTCGAGTACCTAGAGGCCAGTGGAGCACAGGACCCAAGGCAGCATGGGTTCACAGCGGAAGGTCATGTCAGACGAATCTAATAGATTTCTTTGACTGGGTGACCAAAGTAGTAGACTGGGAGGGCTGTGGACATGGCCTACCTAGACTTTAGCAAGGCATTTGACACAGTCCCACACAAAAGATTAATAGTCAAATTAACCAGCCTGGGAGTGGGACCCAGGGTGGTAGCCTGGGTAAAACATTGGCTGGACAACAGGACACAGAAGGTAATTGTAAATGGAGTCCATTCTGAAGAAAGGGGTTACTAGTGGGTACCGCAGGGTTCAGTATTGGGTCCAGTCCTTTTATTGTCTTCATCAGTGACATTGCAGAGGACTGGAAGGTAAACTATGCCTTTTTGCAGTTGACACAAAATCTGCAACAGGGTTGATACACAAGGAGGCGTGGAAAGGATGAAAAGGACTTGGCAAGGTTGGAGGAATGGTCAGAAGTATGGCAGCTAGGATTCAATGCAAAGAAGTGCAAAATAATGCACCTGGGAAACAAGAACCCAGGGAAGAATACACAATGGGTGGGAGGTAGTAACAACAACAAAAAAGGAAAGGGACCGGGGAATCATATCAGATGACCTTAAGGTTAGCAAGCAATGTGAGAAGGCAGTAGGGAGGGCTGGGGTATACTGGGATGTATAGGGAGAGGCATCACCAGCAGAAAACAGGAAGTTGTTATCCCTCTGTACAGACAGTTGGTGAGACCCCATCTGGAGTACTGTGTCCAGTTCTAGAGACCCCATCTCCGCAAGGACATAGACAGGATAGAGGGAGTCCAGAGGAGGGCAACTAAAATGGTGCAGGGTCTGCAAGAGAAGCCGATGAGGAGGAGACTAAAGGAGCTTAATATGTATACCCTTGAGGAAAGAAGGGAGAGGGGGGACATGATAGAAACTTTTAAGTACCTCAGTGGAATCAACAAAGTCCAAGAGGGTAGCATTTTTCAGAAAGAGAGACTTGCAAGAACAAGGGGACACAATTTAAAGATAGAAGGAGGGCGGTTCAAGGGCAATGTGAGGAAGTATTATTTCACAGAGAGGGTAGTGGATGCATGGAACAGCCTTCCTGAGGAGGTTGTGGGGTCTAAAACTGTGGGAGAATTCAAGAATGCATGGGACAGACATAAGGCAATTCTTGTGGGGGGTAGGAAGAAATAGGCTGTTGGTTAACTAGGATCTGCGGCCTATCCTGTAGGTAGGGAAATGGGCAGACTAGATGGGCCTAGCGGTCCTTATCTGCCATCAAAGTCTATGTTTCTATGTAAGTGTCACGGTGTGCCTTGGGGTCTTATGTGCACCCCATTCCATCAGGAAGTACGGGGAGATGGGTGCGGTATAGGAGAATGGGGTGAACTTCGAAGAGTCCAAGGCATACCTCGATGCCTCTCACTGGCTGCAGGGTGCGGAATGGTATGAGCATTACAGGCAAGAATCCCAAGTCACACCCTGATGCCTGTCATTTCTCTACAGGGTTGGGTGTTATGGTTGGAAACTCTAATACCTCAGGCATTCGCTGGTATTTTCACCCAAATTTTCAACATGTTTTTGTGACCCCACCTCATGAACAGGGGAATATCAGTTTGTTAGCGAAGCTGCTTATGCACAGCGACTACGGCATTTAGCACCACAGGTGCAAAACATTCGAACAGGATATAAAAATGACAGCTGTACTGTTCATGGGGAGGTGTAAAATGGCAATGTTGCAAATCTGCAGTAAAAATATTAAAAAACTGGTGAAGTCAAGAGCGCATAGAAACTGTGCAACACACACCGTAATGTAATTAGTTTAGGATTTTTACAGCAGATTGTCAACACAGGCATTTGGGACCTCTGATTATGAACAGTGTCACTGTGATTTTCTTTATCTGTTCCGAACAATGATTTCCCACAGCGACCATACGAACTCTGTGCTGAAAGTGTGAAACACATTTCGCCATGTTGTAGAAATGACAGCTTAAATGTTCATAAGGAAGTGTGGAAAAGGCCACTGGTGAAAATCTAGACTGAAAATATTACAAAGTCATGAACTTACGAGGGTGCGTGGAAACTGCGAATGCTCACCGTAACACAGTCATTTTATGGACTTTTGTCACCAAATTTTCAACATAGCCATTTTAAGACCCTCTGCTCATGAACAGTGTAACTGTGATTTTCTTAATCTGTCCCAAACATTGCTTTTTCACTAACGACTGCACCATTGAGCTAACATATGCGAAACACATTTTGGGACGTATGAAAATGGCAGCTGTACTGTTCATAAGGAAATGCAATAAAATGGCAATGTTGAAAATCTGGAGGAAAATATTGAAAATTCGAACTTCATGAAAGCGCTTGAGGACTGGCGCTAACTGCACCCGAGAACAGTCATTTGTTTGGAATTTTTCACCAAATTTCAACATAGCCATTTTAAGACCTCTATCCTCATGAACAGTGTCACTGTGATTTCTTAATGTGTCCCATACATTGATTTAGATACCGACTGCGCCATTGTGCGCCATATGGCGGGAAACATGTTTTGGGTAAGATGTGACAAATGACAGCTGTACTGCTCATAAGGAAGTGTAATAAAATGGCAATGTTGAAAATCTGGATTGAAATATTGAAAATTTCATAAACTTAATGAAAGGCAAGGAACCGCGCGAACGACGCCATAAAACAGTCATTTGTGGATTTTTCACCAAATTTTACATAGCCATTTAAGACCTCTGCTCATGAACAGTGTCACTGTGATTTTCCTACTGTGTCCCAAACATTGCTTTTGTAGTAATCGACTGCACCATTGAGCTTAACATATGCAAAACACATTTTGGGCTATATGAAAATGGCAGCTGAATTGTTCATAATGAAATGTAAAATGGCAATGTTGAAAAATCTGGAGTGGAAAATATTGAAATTCGAACTTCACGAGCTGCAAGGAGTAACTGTGCAAACGGCATGCTCTGTAGAAACAGTCATTTTTAGGGATTTTTCACCAGATTTCAATATAGCCATTTTAGACCTCTGCTCATGAACAGTGCACTGTGATTTTCTTAATTTGTCCTCAGATATTGATTTCGCGACACTGACTGCGCCACTGTGCACTACATGGGCGGAAACACGTTTGGGTAAGATGAAAATGACAGCCATACTATTCATATAAGAAGGTGTGGTAAATGGTAATGTTGAAAATCTGGAGTGAAAAATATTGAAAATTCGTGGAACTTATTGAGCCTGTAGGAACCGCGCAACGATGTCAGGAACAGTCATTTTTGACTTTTTTCCACCAAATTTCAAAATAGGCTTCTTGATTAAAGCTCCACCTTATGAACATCTGCAAAGTCATTTCGCTAATCTATTCCGGAAAGGTGATTTACCTAGTGGCTGCGAAATCACCCTTCGGGCCCAAGTAACGCCATGACAGTGACAGCATTCATGAGAAGGGGTCCCAAAAACCCCATGTTGAATATTTGGTGCAAAAATTCCAAAAAATGTCTAAGATATGCAATAGTTGAAAAACCCTATCTATCCCATTATACAGCTACCGGCATTTCCCTCAGTTCAGCGGTTGGCTTTGGAAGAGTGCAGATCGCCCGTTCTGATCCATCAAGATCGCCGTGCCGGACTGGAGGTGTCATGGGGTGGGGGTGGGGAGGCAGGGCAGAGTGGGTGTGGTTGTGGGAGGGGGCCAGGGAGAAGCGCCGAGGGACTGCTTTTTATTTGTCAGGTTTTTTGTTTTAAACTGATGACTGAGATGCCACGCTGGGGTGGGCTCCAGCGGTGCCAAGGATGGCTGGTTGGTGGCGTGGAGCTGACGGGGATTGGGCACCTCATATTATATCTTCAGTTGCCACGCTGGTGGGCTCCAGCCGGCACCCTGTAATTTGGGATAGTGGAGCCGACGGGGATTGGGCACTTTGGCTATATTTGAGTTGCCACACTGGGTGGCACCAGCGTGGCAAGTGGAAGGTTTGGGGAGCACAGCACAGCCGAGGGTATTGGGCACCCCGCGGCTATACAGTGCGTAAGGCAGGGGCAGCACGCAGTATGCGTGCGGTGTTTGTCTGTGTGTGTGTGTGTAGGGGGAGCTGCGCATGAACAGGTGACATCTTATTGCTGCTCACTGAAGCGTAGCTCCCCCTTTCAACTGTATGCCACTACATTTTGGAGCTGTCATAGACAGCTCCAGCATGCATTGGAGGACTGGGGCCATGCCTGCCAACACACTGTCTGAATTGGAAGAGGGGGTGACACACCTCCAAAAACTCGGATGATGGCACTATGTTTCTTGCACATGCATGCAAGCAAACATAAAAAGGGTGTATACTATGACCTGCTTTACTATATGAGCAGGACGCGTCGAAGACACCTCATCTCAATACCTAGCACTAAACTGCTCAGGTTACTAGTCTTGCTACTTCTCCTATCAGGTGATATCCAACCTAACCCTGGCCCATACGTACTCAATACCTTGGTAGCATCCCCCCAGGACCATCAATGGGCGGTCACCAAGGGTCTGAAGATAGTACATATGAACATATGTAATCTTAGACCAAAAATACAAGAAGTCCAGGCCTGGTTGGACCTCTACAAACCAGACTTACTAGCCATCTCTGAAACCTGGCTAAAAGCCCACATCCACGACCATGAGATTCAGGTCGTGGTCTACAATAGCTACTGCAATGACATCGAAACCAAAAAAGGGGGTGGGGTCCTAATCTATGCTAAGGATGACTTCTCCGTGTCACCTCTACCCCTGCAGACTAATCCTACTGCTGAGGGAGAGATCATATACATCCGATAACCCTAGGGCACGCAAACAACTAACAATTGGCTGCATCTACCACCCACCAAAATCAGCTCTCAAATCCCTTTGAAGTTATCACAAATGATACGGCTATCAAGGTAATAATGGAGCAACTAATCCTGAGCGACTTCAACATTAACTGGGCCTAGGATCCTGGTCATGCCTCTAAGTCACTTACCCATGAAGCAGGTCTGACACAGGTCATCTCTGAACCGACCAGACTTAATTACAAACTGTGAACCACACCACTCTTGACTGGGCTCTGGTGTCTAACCTCACTTAATATACAGAGTGTACAATGGCAGACTCCTGAGTGACCATTCCCTAACCTTCTGTATATGGAAAACAAACCACCCAAGGTCCAACTTAGAATTCTCTCTCCTCCTGACTTCTTCAAGTTCTCTGAACTACAATACAATCGCTACTCTAGGTAGTCTGGACTGGAACCCCATAAATCTTTCTCCTCACTTTACTGAGGCTGTGCAATACTTCCAGGACGCACTAACCACACGGCCGGACTCTTTGCTCCAATGAAGAGAATGAGGGCTAAAGGCAGCTGCTACAAGTGGATCTCTTCCTTCCCTCAAAGCCCTAATGGCTACTCGGAAAAAGTCTGGAAAATGTTTAGGCTCTCCTCCTTCCCGACAGATCTCACTGAATACAAAGCCCTGAGGAACAAAGACAAGAGAGCCATAAAACTTGCTAAGAGAGATTACTTAACACACCTCCAGAAAACCAGCCTGGGCAACCCCAAGCAATTCTGGAATCATATCAATGACCTGATCAAGGGCAGCAAAAAGCCTGAGTCCTGTCCCATGGAGATTAATGGTCAGCTCACAACTGACCCTTCTCAAATATCGGCTGCCCTTAACAGGCACTTCTCAGACCTAGAGGCCTACAAGACCTGCCTGTCCCCCAGACTCTCCCCTACCTCAGATGAACCACCTCATAGAAAGACCCCCATTTCACCTGAGACTGGCTAAACGCACTGGAAGTACTAAACCTCCAAGGAACCTGAAACCTAAAGGGTCAGGGGACCCAAAGGTATCAACCCTCGGCTACTCAAGGCAGGAGCTACCTCCTTAGCCTGGCCTATACCCATGCTCCTCAATTGATCACTGAGGGAAGGAGCAGTCCCTGACCCATAGAAACATGCCAATGTTGTCCCTATTCACAAAGAGGGGCTCAGGGAAAAACTCAACAACTACGGGCCCATCTCCCTCCTCTGCTCACTTGCTAAGGTGCAAGAAAGAGTCATCTACAATCAACTCAGGGACTAGCTGGAAGCTCATCAGCTCCTTGCCCCCTCCCAACATGGATTTAGAACAAACCATGGTACTCACACTGCCCTCATTAACTTCATGGATGAAGTCCTCAGGGCAATGGACAAAGGGATACCCACTGGTGCAGTCTTTATAGACTTATCCAAGGCATTCGACCTCATCGACCACAACTTGCTGCTACAGAAGCTGCAAAATATAGGCCTAGACAATCATGCCCTGAAGTGGTTTGGGAGCTACTTATCAGGCAGGGCACAGAGGGTCTCATGGAAAGGGACCATGTCTGACCTACTATCCCTAAACCAGGGTGTACCTCAGGGCTCAATTCTAGGCCCCCTCCTATTTTCCTTGTTTACCAAAGACCCATGCTGCTCCACTCCGGGGAGAGCTCGGTTGTGCAGTACGCTGATGATACTGTCATCTTCTGACCCTTGCATGACGTGGTTGTCCTAGGCCCCCTACTCCAAAAGGATCTCACTTCACTAGAGACTTGGCTATATAAGAACAGAATGGTACTGAATGCCAACAAGACCAAGGCAATGCTATTCGGGCCAAGATCCCTGGGATTTGACAGGTCCTCATCCCTCTCCTTAACTTCACTCTCTGGTAAAGCCATTAACATAGTCCCCTCCCTTAAATACTTAGGCCTCAAGTTGGATCACAATATCACATACAAGGAACACGTGGATCAGGTCACCAGGACCCTACATCAGAAACTTCGCACTCTGTACCGACTCAGGGAACAACTCATCCCTGAAGCCAGGCTCTCCATAGCTACCAGCGTCCTTCTACCCAACCTGACCTTTGTGGCCCCTATTATACAGAGCATGGCTAAACAAGAGATTACCAGGATGCAAACTCTATATAATAAAGTAGCTCATTTCGCAACCTTAGACCACCCGAGACATCACCACTGTGACACTTTGGCCAATCTTTGTTGGCCCACATTGGTCACCCGCCTCCAACACCCCTTGCTTGTCCAGGCCTACAAGCTTCTCAAACCCCACGCTCCGTCAAGCATTGCCGGGACCATAACCCTCAAACACAACCCAAGAAACCTAAGGACTCAGATAGAACTGTAACCCCTTGTTACCCGGTTACTAGAATCCCAGTAAGACTAGTGGTAGGCAGCTTTGTAAAACTCCAGTTAAATGGGTTTACACTGTCTCACTCTGTTCTCAGTCTCAGCTGAGACTGAGGGATGACATCACCATAGAACTATCGCAGCTGCATGAGCCACAATGGAATCTGCAGCAAGGGAGTTGGAGTAGAATGTTGGGAGGTTTGAACAGTAGTCTGTGGTCAGTTGGAGTTGGGAGCTTGCTGTGAAAGCATTACAGCAGATCAGTGTAGGCTCTAGGAGCCTCAGCCCTGACAGAGGGCCGCTTTTAGGTAAAAAAGGGTGTGTGTGTCTCCACCAAAAGAGAGACATAGAAGATAACTGAAGTGGTGAAGACCGCTGTTTTGGGTATCAGTGCCCCCCTCCCTCCAGGGATGGGGGCAGAGAAAGGGTTTCCTGGCTATTCCTGGGGCAACCCCTAGTTCTGCTACTAATGGAGAAGCTGCCTATTTGTTCCAGAGTTTTTGGGGAGAAAAAAAAGATTTGTGAATCACCTGTGGGGCACCTGCAACTGGAGGGTGAGTGTCTGCTCTTCCTAAAAGGGCCTATGTTTTTCACCCTGGGACTTGTGTGACACGTGGGGACTGGACTACTGAAATAGTGGGAGGCCTAGAGTAATAGGCTTAGTCAAAAGTAAAAGTATGTTCAAGTCCAGCACTTATGGGAATTCAAGATATGTAGAGGAGATGTGACATACGTCTACCCAGGAATCTACATTGTCAAGCTTTCAGTAAAGGAATTGTTTAGTCTCCAGAGAAATGGCCAGGTATGGACTGTGGGAGCTGGAGGTGGGAGACCCCCCCATCTTTAGTGACCAGGTCCACCTCTACGGATTTGCTCTGTGGATTTCTACTTTGCCTCATGCACTTAGCCAGTGATGAGAGAAGTACCCAGACGTGGGATTGGAAGGAAAATTCCCTCTAGGAGTCGAAGGCTCTAGTGTGGTTTGGGGAGCCACAACAGGATAACTGGTTCATTTCCCAAAATGGACCATGATCATGCAATGGCCGGCGGGGGAGCCGGGCCAGTGGGGAAAACCCAAGTAGTGTACAAGTCGGGCTGTGTACCCAAAGCTGTGTGCAAGTCCGGACTGTGTGCCTGGTGGGTTCAGAGCCTGAGAGCTGTAAATAGTGATAAAGTGTTCTGTTGTCTCTAATCTGCATTACCAGGAATGTAGCCCCGTGGGGGTCCGTCTATGCTTTGTTTGTTCAGCTTGGATGTGAATAAAAGCCACACTGAAGAATCCCATTCCTGGTTCTGGACATTACAGTTATTGCTTCCTGTGTTCGGATTTACTTGGGTGCCCCTGTGCAGAGTAGCCAAACCTAGGTCCCCTGTGCTGAGTAACCTCATCCTCCCTGAACCCAGTCCCCACCAGGTACTGCTGTCAGCTTCAACAGCATGCCACCTGTTGTTTTTAGTAAAAAGGCAGGTGTGAGGGGTTACAAAAATGGAGGCACCGCTTTGGATCTTATTCTGGGAAGGAAGGTGCTTGGGCAAGGGGGCTAGTGTTTTGGTATCTGGCAGTGGGTAGCCCAAAAAGCTGAAGCAATTTACCTAGTGTTGCTGTGTGCTGTGGATCTTGTGCTGCTGTTTAAAAATGCCAACTGTTTGCCAAGGAGCAGTAAAGCCAAAGAGTGTGCCCTTGTCCTGCATCAATTGTTTACAGCGTTTTTGCCTGCTTTTAAAATAAACTGTGGTAAAAAAAAGTGTGGAAGACTAGAGGTAGCAACAGGAGAATTTTGCCCTTGACATTGGAAATGCTTTTAAAATAAACTGTGGTAAAGAAAAATGTGGAAGACTAGGGGTAGCAACAGGAAAATTGTGCCCTGGACATTGAAAATGCTTTTAAAATAAACTGTGGTAAAGAAAAGTGTGGAAGACTAGGGGCAGCAACAGGAAAATTGTGCCCTGGACATTGGAAATGCTTTTGAATGAAATGAGAGACTTGCAGGTGTGAATGGCTATGTTAAATGGCTGAAATGGGCTCCCGCCGTGGAGTCAGTTGAAAAAAAAAAAGTTGCATTCTGCAGTTTAAATTTGCCTGCTCGACGATCGCTGTGAGGAGAAGAGCCCTCGAGAGGAGGAAGAAGAGGCTCATTTGCATGGCGTTGTGTGATTGGCGAGGCTGCAATCAGTCCTGCCCCTCAGCCAGCTCTACAGTGACTGCCCCAGCATTCGAGAGGGAGTGTGAGTAGAGTGCGTGTACTGGCTAGTGGAGGAGCTTCGCAGAGTGTTAAAATCGCTGTAAACATTTTAAAAATAGACTTTCTTGTTCAAAATCAGGCTCAACCTGCTAATCAATCGTCGGAATTGCAAGTGTGGTGGTCGAGAAGACGATCGGCAGGACTGCCCGCCCATTTCTGTTTTGAGGCCTCCAAGAACTGGCTGCAGGCCGTTTTTCCCCATCACAGCAAACTGCTACTGATAACAGTAAGTAACAACATAGAAACTGCTCAAACAGTGATTTTCTGCCCCATGCCATATAAATGTGTGTGCAGCAGTGTAGTCGCTTTGCAAGTAACGACTGTGTCAAGTCCTGCCAGCAAGTGCAAGTCTGTTAAGCCATTGACTGTGTGCATAGTAATGAATTCAGCCTCAGTTTAAAATTTAAAGCCAGAGAGAGACTGTGAGTTGTAGCCAAATGTGCAGCACTAGTTTTACAGGCAACCCTGTGCTTAAAAACCTGAAGCTTTAAGGGACTGTGAATCAAAGAAATGTTTCCAGCATGTAAAAAGTCCGTGGAAAATCAAGTAAATGTGTTTAAAACAAGAATAGTGCAAGTTTGTGCACTTTGAGTAAAAAGTTACCAGTAGTTTGTGTAAATCGGGTGCGCAATGGCTTGACCAAATTTCTGAATGTTGATGCGAAGGAGTGCTGCCACCGCCATTACAGGGTGGGTAGTAAAGTAAACACAGCAGTAGAAGAGCCATTTTAAAACTAAAGAGAGTGTTCAGTAAAGTGGGACTTTCAGTTACAGTGAGCTTTTGTTTGTTTTTCTGCAGTTATGGCCTCAGGACCAGCTCGCTATCCGGATCATGCCCGGGTTGCAGTAACAGCAGCAGTAAATAGACTGAGGGGATATTGAAAAGTGGTGCTATGGAGGACAACTGCCTCCTCATGTGGCGATTCCTGGTTTTCCAGTGCATGTGTGTCAAATATGCTGGAGAGCTGGAAGGGACGTCTTCATGATTCCTCACTGTGCTGGATGCTTAGAAAAATATGGCTTGTATAAAGCACCTCAAATTCGGTTGGCTCCCACATAGACAAAGGTTCAGGAATCTGCAGTTGGCAGCACACAGCACCAGGCGGAGCCTGTGGATGAAGACCCCTTGGGGGAGTGTGGCACAAAGCTAGAGGGTGCAGAGTTAGAGACAGAACCAGAAGTTGAAGTTTCAGATGCTGGGTCCCAGAAGGAAAGTTTGGATAAAGCATCAATAGACCCCTTGAGGGGGGGGGCTTAGCCCAAGTCTCTTAGGCGAAGATGAGATGCAGGAGGCCTTTGAGTGGGAGGTGTCGACCTCCGCACCTAGTGATGAGTGGATAGTTACAGGAGTGAGAACGACTGCTCACTCCTGGGCTCAGATCCTCAGTGAAGAGGAAGATGAGGGGGAACCTATGTGGCCTTGTGAAAAAGGAACGGGTACACAGCCTCAAGATCTTGCCTCAGAGGAATGCATGGAAGAGAGTGGTGATGCCACTGCCCTGGCTTTGCAAGAGGAAGAAGTCAGAGATCCGTTTCTAATTTCTTTAAGGATGCGTAGCTGGCAGAACCAGGACTGGCCACCCCCAAGCCAGGCCAGCGGTCTCAGGTTGACCAAAGCTAGTAAAGAGGAGAGACTGGTTCGTAGAAAGGCAAATGAGATCTATGGTATGACCTTTCCTACCTTTCCTCGGAAAGTCTGGGAGGAGATTGAGAACAGCAGGAGATCCTGGATCTGGGCCGAAGCAATGAAAGGTGTGCATCCTGGGGCCAGCATGCATGTGAAGAACAGACTGTTTCACGAGAAGTATACCCAGTGGAAGAGAGGCAGGACACTGTTTATAGACAGAGTGCGAATAGTGGACAGAGTGGGACATGAAATCTCCCACTGTGTGAATTATGTGCGCCCAGAAGGGGTAATAATTCAAGCTCCTGACCCCCGCTACTATTGGCCTCAGTGCAATGACCTCCCAGCAAATGTGCCCGTGACTACAAAATGGAAAGCCGAGCAGTTGTAGTCAATACTGCCACACCAGACTGTGAAGTGCCTTTATTGATCTGCCAATATGGACATCCAGGACTCAGGTGCCCCACATTCATCAGTTCTACAGTGTACTGGCCTTTCCAGAATCCATCGACTGGCCCACCAGATGACTTCAGATCCAGAGAGGACACCAGCCCAGCTGCATCCTGAGCCATCGCCTGGTAATCGGATGACGTTGGACCAGCTGTTTTCTTTTTGTTCCTGTTCTAAGGTTCCATCTCCAGAGATGACATTATCCCAGTAGTTCCGAGATGTGCCCTTCTGTGGTTCCCGGAAGATGTCCGCCCAGCTGTATCGGAAGAAATGCTGCCAGGGAGAGTCTTTGTCAGAGGTGCAGGTCGGTTCAGAATTTTCCATACTACAAGGGGCTGGTAAGTCCGAACTTTTCTATCTTTATGACATTGCAGTACACACCCTATACTAGCAGACTCCAAAATGTGTGAACTGTCCGCAAAGACTCTCCCCTTCAGGACTTTGGCCTGTTAGAACTGTGCTTCACCGGGCTCCGGCCCAGGAGAGAATCTTTATTGGACTAGCCTTCGGGCATTGTGGTCACTATTTGGGACTTTTAGGGCACTCCATCCTCCCCAAATGTGTATTGTAAATAATGTCATTGTTTTCTAATGTAAATACTGTTTTCTACCTTTTCTAAAAAAAAAAAATCTTTTTGGGATTCTCCAGTGTTTTGATGGTAGGGGTTTAGGTAGACTGTGTATGCAGATTAGGAGTGTGTGTTGTCTTTCTTTTTCTTGCAGGTGTTCCTGGGAAAGACAGAAGAGAAAACAAGAAGAGGAGGAGGGGCTCATCGGAGTTCCTCATTAGTACTTTAGTGTGTAGTAATTTAAAGTACTGTGGTGTTGTTATTGTTGTTGTTACTGTATTAACCCTTTCCTTCCACAGGTGTGGTTGTGGGGGTAGGAGGAGGCAGTAAAATGATATAATACTGTGGTATTAGGTTCTTGGTGTGTGGTTGCAGGTTGCCCAAGGTCGGGGAGGTCCCCGGGTTGTTTTTGTTTTTGGGGTATTAAGTTAAAGGCAGATAGGTTTTCCATAGAGGGTTGGGGGGATAGACAGGCTGTGGTCCTGAATGGCCAAAGGGACCGCAGTGCTGATCTATCAGGCCTATGCTCTGGATAGTTCTACCAGAGCCACTAGGTGTCCATAGTAAGTGGATAGTGTAGAGGCTGATATGTCAGCTAAAGGCCTCTAGGCCCTTAGTGTTGCCTGCCTGTGCTTGCACATGGTAGGAGGGGCCTGATCACCCCCCTCCACAGGTAGCACATAGGGTGGGATGGCCTAAGCCCGGGTAAATAATGACTGCGGACAGTCATTTTCCTGGTCATGGGCAGTGTAACCCCCTTGTTACCTGGGGTTACTAAAATCCCAGTAAGACCTAGTGGTAGGCAGGGAAGGCAGATTGTGAAACTCCAGTTAAATGGGTTTCACACTATCTCACTCTGTTCTCAGTCTCAGCTGAGACTGAGGGATGACATCACCATAGAACTATCACAGCTGCATGAGCCACAATGGAATCTGCAGCAAGGGAGTTGGAGTAGAATGTTGGGAGGTTTGAACAGTAGTCTGTGGTCAGTTGGAATTGGGAGCTTGCTGTGAAAGCATCACAGCAGCTCAGTGTAGGCTCTAGGAGCCTCAGCCCTGACAGAGGGCTACTTTTAGGTAAAAAGGGTGCATGTCTCCACCAAAAGAGAGACACAGAAGGTAATTGAAGTGGTGGAGACCGCTGTTTCGGGTCTCAGTGCCCCCTCCCTCTGGGGATGGGGGCAGGGAAAGGGTTTCCTGCATATTCCTGGGGCAACCCCCTAGTTCTGCTACTAATGGAGAAGCTGCCTATTTGTTCCAGAGTTTTTTGGGAGAACAAGAAGATTTGTGAATCACCTGTGGGGCACCTGCAACTGGAGGGTGAGTGTCTGCTCTTCCTGAAAGGGCCTATGTTTTTCACCATGGGACTTGTGTGACAATGTGGGGATTGGACTACTGAAATAGTGGGAGGCCTAGAGTAATAGGCTTAGCCAAAAGTAAAAGTATGTTCAAGTCCAGCACTTATGGGAATTCAAGATATGTTGAGGAGATGTGACATACGTCTACCCAGGAATCTACATTGTCAAGCTTTCAGTAAAGGAATTGTTTAGTTTCCAGAGAAATGGCCAGGTATGGACTGTGGGAGCTGGAGGTGGGAGACCCCCTCATCTTTAGTGACCTGGTCCACCTCTACGGATTTGCTATGTGGATTTCTACTTTGCCTCATGCACTTGGCCAGTGATGAGGGAAGTACCCAGACGTGGGATTGGAAGGAAAATTCCCTCTAGGAGTCGAAGACTCTAGTGTGGTTTGGGGAGCCACAACAGGATAACTGGTTCATTTCCCAAAATGGACTCATTGCTTCATGGCCGAAGGGGAGCTGGCCAGTGGGGAAAACCCAAGTAGTGTACAAGTCGGGCTGTGTACCAAAAGCTGCGTGCAAGTCCGGACTGTGTGCCTGGTGGGTTCAGAGCCTGAGAGCTGGAAATAGTGATAAAGTGTTCTGTTGTCTCTAATCTGCATAACCAGGAATGTAGCCCTGTGGGGGTCCGTCTGTGCTTTGTTTGTTCAGCTTGGATGTGAATAAAAGCCATACTGAAGAATCCCGTTCCTGGTTCTGGACATTACAGTTATTGCTTCCTGTGTTCAGATTTACTTGGGTGCCCCTGTGCAGAGTAGCCAAACCTAGGTCCCCTGTGCCGAGTAACCTCATCCTCCCTGAACCCAGTCCCCACCAGGTACTGCTGTCAGCTTCAACAGCATGCCACCTGTCGTTTTTGGTAAAAAGGCAGGGGTGAGGGGTTACAGAATGCTATTAGAAGTCCCTAGGGTAAGGACAAACGCTGGCAGCAGATCCTTTTCCTCCCAAGCAGCCTGCCAATGGAACAAGCTCCTTCCCCAGGTCCAGGCCTCCTCCTCACTCATGAACTTCCGCACCAGGCTTAAGTCCCATCTGCTGACCTCAAGCGCATGCCACTGTCATGGCACTTAAAGCTCCTAAGGTACTCCCCTCCTCTCCAACTCCCGTCTCCTAGCTTAACCTTCATACTACCTGCCTTACACAGACTGCTCACCAGAGGCCACGTGTAACCCCTGAATAAACTATATGCAAAGTATTACCAATTGCTTACATGTCATGATGATAACCATGCCTGTACCCATGCCTGCATCCACTGCTTTTCTTTTACCGTGCCTGTAAGCCATGCCTGTATCCACTGCTTTTCTTTTACCATGCCTGTATTCACTATTTTTCTTTACTGTAACCACCTCATGATGTAACTCACAATGCCTCAAATGTTCCTTATGTCCTTGTTCATTCTTATAACTTGTATTGTTATCCCGGGTCACCCCTGAAAAAGGGAACTTCGGGGCTCAGTGGACCTACCCGGTCACCAAAATTTAATAAATAAATAAATAATATAATATAATATAATATAATATAATATAATATAATATAATATAATATAATATAATATAATATAATATAATCGATATTAAACCATTGGAATTCATTATACATATAAAAAGAGGCCATAGAAAAAAGTAATACACAGTTGGAGCATTTTCTAATTCCCCAAATTGAGTACTTAATTTTTAAAACTAATGTATTTGTTCATTACTACAAAACTAGGAAGAAGATGCTCCACAGACCTGTTGGAAGACTGGTAAATTACAACTACCCAAACTCATTTGATATGCATTAAGTAATAGGTATAAATCCAGAAGAGAAATAGATAGTGGAGTTATTCCGAGGATCAGGAGACATGATCACCCTATTTTTTGATTGTCTCGAGTTGGGAGCCAGGGGACTGACATATTCCAGAAACTCACCGTGCCATGTGAAACACTAAGAAGAGAGAGAGGGAAAATTATAAACGTTGGGTCAGATCAGCACTGCATTTCATATTTTAATTCATACTTATTTCTTTTTCAAAAATGGTTTCAGATCCCGGTCAACACTGAAACCTTTTGGCTGCAAGCTCCCCAGGTAAAAAAATCCACAAAAGCATTCTCTCTGCAGCAGCTTATTGACTCCGTCACCTCCCCAGGGTTTCTAGCTACAGATCCAAGGTCCATAAATTTTGTACCTTCAGGACTGTTCTCGTGTTTTTCTGCATAGTGTCTCCCGACGGGTTTATTGAATAGGCCAGCTTTAATGTTTCGTACGTGTTCCTGGATGTGATGTCTCAGTGGTCTTATAGTTCATCCCACGTGTAAGAGCTTACATGGATACCAGATACCATAGACCAACAGTTCTTAGACTTTGTCACAGTGAGCCTCCCCAAATCCATAGAAAAGATTTTGAGCCTCCCCAAAAACTGAAATAATCTTGGGCCTCCCCAAAGAAAATTAACATACTGTACTTTGCACAGTACACCATGAATAAATTGAAACCCCTTTGAGTACTTGGCTCTCACTCAGTTCTTTGTCTTTCATTGATGTGGAACCTTTGAAAAAGAGCACCTGTGCTCAAAGGTGTTATCTGACTAACAAATAAAACAAAATACATGTTATTCAGGTTACAGTAACCCCCACACACACACACAGGCCAGCCTACTTGCTCCACTATTTTGATTCTTGAACCGTTGTTACCCCTTGTTGCAGTACCTTCATGGGGTTAGACTACTTTCTGTTTCCTCTCTATCTGGAATAACATTCCTACATACCCCTCGCCCCCACCCTTTCCCTGCTCTTATGCAACATTTTAGGGATTACTTTGCTCTTTCCTACTATTGCTCTTAGCACTTCTATGCTCAACCCTTGTATTTTGGCTGTTCTGCCATCACTCTACAAATTGATCAGTTGCCACCATTCATTATTAATTTATTCTTCATATTTGTTTGCACTGTTGTTCATTTTGTATTGCTTGACTGCTTTGCAGTTACCTTTTGAATTGTATTCACTCCCTACTCTTCTCCAGGTATACCTGAAATACGCCTTGACTCCTTCACCTTCTCTTGTCAATGATTTGTAAATAAATACATGAATTTCACCTACTATTATCCTCTTTCAGTTTGCTTCATCCTTTCAAACAAAATATATAAAACTCAAAATTTAAATACAGTACTTTTTCAGACTTGCTTGAGCCTCCCTTGGAACAGGTTGGGGCCTCCCAAGGGAGGCTGGCCTCACCATTTGAGAACCCCTGCCATAGACAATGCACGAGCTGCTGCAGTTGAGAAAGTTCCTGACTTCCAAATCTTTTATTTATTTATTTATTTATTGAAATGTTTCACCAGGAAGGCACGCTGAGCAACAAGTTGCTTGTCTCCTGGTGCGACCGGGGGGTGGGGGGAACATGAGGATAGTTTACAGAGATTTGGTACACAATATAAATTTATAGTACATTACATTCAAATAATTTGAGTAGACTGTACAGGAGTAATGAAATAGCGGGATGCTAACAGTTTTGGACTAGATACTACGCCACTGCTTTTGGACTAGATAGATACAACAACACAAAATAACATTTAGGCATACACTAAATGACACATAACTGTGCAGTTAGAAAATGGCTGAATAGAATTGTTGTAGTTTGATCTAGGAAAGTTAGTGAGGAGTAAACACAGGCAGAATAGTTTGGCTAAGGTATAACAGAAGTGCAAGTTAACTACAAGTGCATTAGAGATTAGGGATCAGTCATAGCTAGGGCTATGTAAGGGGGAGAAGGGAACGTGAGAGGTCGGTATGTTGGTAGGCAGAGAAGCGGGGGGGCGGGGTGGAAGGAGATGGAATGAGGAGGTGAAGGAAGAGGTAGAAGGAGACAGGCCTGTTGGAGCATGACCTCTCCAGTATGCTGAGGACCCAGACTGCATAAGGCCGGGGTCAAGAATGACAGGAAGGGAGCAGATTGTGGCAGTGAGAGGTAGAGTATGATAGGAGGGAAGCAGGTTGGAGGCAGTGCGGGAAAATAGGCTTCAGAAGAACGGAAGAGAGGGTGAAGGTGAGAGAGGAGAGAGAAGAGAGGACAAATCCTAGCCCTTCAGGATATGAAGAAGTGGAGGGAAGAGTTGGGTTAATGGAGTAAGGAGATGGTAGGGACAGGCCCTTGGTACAACTTTGGATGATTGAGAAATCACAGTACGAGAACCATGGAGGAGAGGGAATCAGGGGGAAGGGAAGACTTGCTGGTTTTTAGGTGGGTGGGAGGTGCAACTGCAGCAGAGGCATTGCATGGGTACTGAAGAGGAGTAGGGTTTGTCAGGGGCTTAGAGGGGGGGGTTAGGGAGGGTATCAAGAACAGCTAGGTGCAAGGAAGTTTTTGAGGGCAGAGCTGATGGAGTAGTAGGAAGATGAGTGATGAATCTGAGGGGGGAGGGAATTCCACATTTTTGGGAGGTGGTGGGAGTAACCGGATTGGCCGATGAGGGTGGCTCTGTGGGGGACCGCCAGAGTATGGGAGTCGGATAATCTAAGGGAGTGAGAGGGAGTGGGGGGTGTTATAAAAAAGGGGGAGAGGTAGGAAGGGAGTTCACTCAGCCAGTGCTTGGAGGTGACTTTAGCGCAGTGGGAGAGTTGTCTGTTTGTAAGAGAGGGGAAGGATAGGGCACAATAGAGATCACAGTGATAAGTGCAAGAGGGAGCATCAAGGGCAAAACGGCAGAAGGAATTGAAGAGGGTATCCAATCTGGACAGGGAGGACTTGGGAGCAGCACCATAGACTGCATCACAGTAGTCGAAAATGGTCCGGATCATCTTCTGAACAAGTTCACACCTCACTGTAGAGGGGATACAACTATGGTTCCTGAACAGGGCACCAAGCTTGGGGCGCAATTTTTTTTGAATGCCGTCAATATGTCTTGAGAAGCTATTATATCTTCTATATAGTTGTCTCCTTGTCATATCCTTCTAGGCAAAATGTGTTACTCTGAAAGCAATAATGGCAGACATTACACCTACCACATCTAAATAGTCCATGTAGTTGTGGAGGTAACGAATGCCTAAATGGGAGTACTGGCTGTCCTGTGTCAAATGACCACCTTTGTGATGGAGAAACTGATGGAAACTCCTGGTCATACCCTAATGTTTAACCAAATAGAGTTAATAGCAAAAGAGACAGCCACCCCAAGAGGACTGTAAAGAAAATTCATCGCCACAGCAGGGTGTTTCTACGGTAAAGCTTGAGAAGTAGAATTCAGGTTTCCAGACTATTTAAAGTCTACTATTGACTGGCAATTTACAAGACCCATTGCACAGTGCACAGGTCCTCGGAGCCATATCTCAGCCCTTTTGCTACCGATCCAGCTACAACTGTATTTGCCAAAGCCCTGACATGACCAAAGCATTTGCATTTAAAGAGCAGCTGACACCTTCAGGAGAACTTTAACAAAACATAATATTTAGAAACAGTTCACCTTTTATTTCACCATAGTTCTGTAGTTCTCCTCCCCATTATTTATTAAGGAGGTCTTTTGCATGAAAACAGGATCTTTGCTCCTGAAGAGTTCATCTATTTCAGTTGCTTTCTCCCTACCTGAAGTCATAATCCACGGCTTGTGGCATCACAGTTACTCTCATGGCAACAGACTGTGATGTCACAACAGATGATCAAGATGTGAAGTAAGGAGTAAGCTATAGAGGCAGATGAACTTAAAAGGAACTCAGAAGGATAAAGATTATGTATTCATGCACATTTACTCAAAAATAAATAATAGGGAGGAGAAATATATAGAATATATATGGAATGCAAGCCAAATTATACCCGATTGTTATGTTTTTCAAAGTTTTCTTTGAGTCGTCAGTAGCTTTTTAATAATGCACACAGTAAAGGGGGAGCCAATGATCGTAAACCTCTTCACCATCCTCTTCCTCAGAGAGCAGAGCTCCAGCTGCTGTAGTCTCAGTTATTATGCCAGCCCTTTCGTATTCCTCATCATCCTTACTGCTTTCCCCTGAACCCTTGCGAATTATGCCATGTTTTCCCTGAAACGTGTTGCACAGACCTGGCCACACTACAAATGGAAATATCACTCCTCTTGATGTCTTTTCTAATGCTTATTTACTGCAGCCCCCAGCACCCTACAACTGCTGGCATGCACTGTTATATCTGGCCCACACTCCTGTCTATGACTCCAAGATCTCTTTCCCAACGTTACTAGATGTGAATTCACACCCTTTTTTGTGCTGCCCAGTTTTGAGCACACAAGTGCATTAATTTTCACGTATCCATGTTCCTTCACTGAACACCCACTGAGACCCACTGCCAACACCCCTGCCCACAAAGATCATGCAGGATACTGCATAAGCATAGCAAACTACTGTAGACACAAAAATTCAAACTGAACACTGGAGTTCTGCAAGGCTATTGAAGGATAGTTCAACTACCTCCATAACAATTGAGCATATTCAGGCATAGCCTTGCAATAAAGCTTTTTTTTCTGAGTATAAAACACAAATTTTATGGCTCAGTGATGTAAGGTGTAAAAAGTTTGCATCCATCGATGAATTTTCCTTGCAGAACTCTCATGCTAAATCCGTATCGTTGCCCCTTGCATATGTTTCATATGTTGTCTTGCCCAACCTTTAGCCACACAACATTTAGCCACACAATGTCAAATGCTAACACTACAGTGGAATTCTAGACAGGACTCCCACATTGAGACCTGAGCACATACCAACACAGACACTACAGTGCAGTATTAGGGGGTGTCCCACACCAGGACCTGGGCTCATACCCAACACTGACACTTCAGTACAGTACTAGGGGGTGTCCCACACCAGGACCTTCGCACATACACAACACTGGCATTACAATGCAGTACTATGGGGTGTCCCACACCAGGGCCTACGTTTATACCCAACACTGATGCTACAGTGCAGTACTAGGGGGTGTCCCACACCAGGATCTGGGATCGTACCCAACACTGACACTACAGTGCAGTACTAGGGGGTGTCCCACACCAGGGCCTGGGCTCATATTCAACACTGACACTGCAGTACAGTACTAGGGGGTGTCCCACAACAGGACCTAGGCTCATACCCAACACTGACACTGCAGTGCAGTACTAGGGGGTGTCCCACACCAGGGCCTAGGCTCATACCCAACACTGACACTACAGTGCAGTACTAGGGGGTGTCCCACACCATGGCCTGGGCTCATACTCAAAACTGACACAGCAATGCAGTACTAGAGGGTGTCCCACACCAGGACCTAGGCTCATACCTAAGACTGACACTGCAGTGCAGTACTAGGGGGTGTCCCACACCAGGACCTAGGCTCATACCCAACACTGACAGTACAGTACAGTACTAGGGGGTGTCCCACTCCAGGACCTGGGCTCATACCCAACACTGACACAACAGTGCAGTACTAGGGGGTGTCCCACTCCAGGACCTGGGCTCATACACAACACTGACACTACAGTGCAGTACTAGGGGGTGTCCCACACTAGGACCTGAGCTCATATCCAACACTGACACTACAGTGCAGTACTAGGGGGTGTCCCACACCAGGACCTGGGCTAATACCCAACACTGACACCACAGTGCAGTACTAGGGGGTGTCCCACAACAGGACCTGAGCTCATATCCAACACTGACACTACAGTGCAGTACTAGGGGATGTGCCACACCAGGACCTGGGCTCATACCTAACACTGACACTACAGTGCAGTACTAGGGTGTGTCCCACACCACCTGGGCTTGTACCCAGCACTGACACTACAGTGTAGTACTGGGGGTGCCCACAACGGGACCTGGGCTCATACACAACACTGGCACTACAGTGCAGTACTAGGGGCTGTCCCACACCAGGACCTGGGCTCATACTCAACACTGACACTACAGTACAGTACTAGGGGGTGTCCCACACCAGGACCTGGGCTCATAACCAACACTGACACTGCAGTGCAGTACTGGAGGGTCCCACACCAGGGCCTGGGCTCATACTCAACACTGACACTGCAGTACAGTACTAGGGGGTGTCCCACAACAGGACCTAGGCTCATACCCAACACTGACACTACAGTGCAGTACTAGGGGGTGTCCCACACCAGGGCCTAGGCTCATACCCAACACTGACACTACAGTGCAGTACTAGGGGGTGTCCCACACCAGGGCCTGGGCTCATACTCAAAAATGACACTGCAGTGCAGTACTAGAGGGTGTCCCACACCAGGACCTAGGCTCATACCCAACACTGACACTGCAGTGCAGTACTAGGGGGTGTCCCACTCCAGGACCTGGGCTCATACCCAACACTGACACTACAGTGCAGTACTAGGGTATGTCCCACACCACCTGGGCTCGTACCCAGCACTGACACTGGAGTGCAGTACTGGGGGTGCCCACAACAGGACCTGGGCTCATACACAACACTGGCACTACAGTGCAGTACTAGGGGTTGTCCCACACCAGGACCTGGGCTCATACCCAACACTGACACTGCAGTGCAGTACTGGAGGGTCCCACACCAGGACCTGGGCTCATACTCAACACTGACACTACAGTACAGTACTAGGGGGTGTCCCACACCAGGACCTGGGCTAATACCCAACACTGGCACCACTGTGCAGTACTAGGGGGTGTCCCACAACAGGACCTGAGCTCATATCCAACACTGACACTACAGTGCAGTACTAGGGGGTGTGCCACACCAGGACCTGGGCTCATACCTAACACTGACACTACAGTGTAGTACTAGGGCGTGTCCCACACCACCTGGGCTCGTACCCAGCACTGACACTGGAGTGCAGTACTGGGGGTGCCCACAACAGGACCTGGGCTCATACACAACACTGGCACTACAGTGCAGTACTAGGGGTTATCCCACACCAGGACCTGGGCTCATACCCAACACTGACACTGCAGTGCAGTACTGGAGGGTCCCACACCAGGACCTGGGCTCATACTCAACACTGACACTACAGTACAGTACTAGGGGGTGTCCCACACCAGAATCTGGGCTCATAACCAACACTGACACTGCAGTGCAGTACTGGAGGATCCCACACCAGGACCTGGGCTCATACACAACACTGACACTGCAGTGCAGTACTAGGGGGTGTCCCACACCAGGATCTGCGCACATTCCCAAACTTACACTGCAGTGCACTACTTGATGGTGTCTCACACCAGGACCTGGGCTCATACCCAATACTGACACTACAGTGCAGTACTAGGGGTTGTCTCACACCAGGACCTGGGCTCATACTCCAACACCTGCACTACAGTGCAGTACTAGAGTGTCCCCACCAGGACCTGAACTCATACCCAAAACTGACACTACAGTGCAGTACTGGAGGGTCCCACACCAGGACCTGGGCTCATACTCAACAATGACACTACAGTGCAGTATTAGGGGGTGTCCCACACCAGGATCTGGGCTCATACCCAACACTGACACTACAGTGCAGTACTAGGGGTTGTCTCACACCAGGACCTGGGCTCATACCCAAAACTGACACTACAGTGCAGTACTAGGGGGTGTCCCACACCAGGACCTGGGATCATACCCAGCACTGACACTGCAGTGCAGTACTAGGGGGTGTCCCACACCAGGATCTGCGCACATTCCCAAACTTACACTGCAGTGCACTACTTGATGGTGTCTCACACCAGGACCTGGGCTCATACACAACACTGACACTGCAGTGCAGTACTAGGGGGTGTCCCACACCAGGATCTGCGCACATTCCCAAACTTACACTGCAGTGCACTACTTGATGGTGTCTCACACCAGGACCTGGGCTCATACCCAATACTGACACTACAGTGCAGTACTAGGGGTTGTCTCACACCAGGACCTGGGCTCATACCCAACACCTGCACTACAGTGCAGTACTAGGGGGTGTCCCACACCAGGACCTGAACTCATACCCAAAACTGACACTACAGTGCAGTACTGGAGGGTCCCACACCAGGACCTGGGCTCATACTCAACAATGACACTACAGTGCAGTATTAGGGGGTGTCCCACACCAGGATCTGGGCTCATACCCAACACTGACACTACAGTGCAGTACTAGGGGTTGTCTCACACCAGGACCTGGGCTCATACCCAAAACTGACACTACAGTGCAGTACTAGGGGGTGTCCCACACCAGGACCTGGGATCATACCCAGCACTGACACTGCAGTGCAGTACTAGGGGGTGTCCCACACCAGGATCTGCGGACATTCCCAAACTTACACTGCAGTGCACTACTTGATGGTGTCTCACACCAGGACCTGGGCTCATACCCAATACTGACACTACAGTGCAGTACTAGGGGTTGTCTCACACCAGGACCTGGGCTCATACCCAACACCTGCACTACAGTGCAGTACTAGGGGGTGTCCCACACCAGGACCTGAACTCATACCCAAAACTGACACTACAGTGCAGTACTGGAGGGTCCCACACCAGGACCTGGGCTCATACTCAACAATGACACTACAGTGCAGTATTAGGGGGTGTCCCACACCAGGATCTGGGCTCATACCCAACACTGACACTACAGTGCAGTACTAGGGGTTGTCTCACACCAGGACCTGGGCTCATACCCAACACCTGCACTACAGTGCAGTACTAGGGGGTGTCCCACACCAGGACCTGAACTCATACCCAAAACTGACACTACAGTGCAGTACTAGGGGGTGTCCCACACCAGGACCTGGGATCATACCCAGCACTGACACTGCAGTGCAGTACTAGGGGGTGTCCCACACCAGGATCTGCGCACATTCCCAAACTTACACTGCAGTGCACTACTTGATGGTGTCTCACACCAGGACCTGGGCTCATACCCAATACTGACACTACAGTGCAGTGCTAGGAGTGTCCCACACCAGGCCCTGGGCACATAACACTGGCATTACAATGCAGTACTAGGGAGTGTCCCACACCAGGATCTGGGCACCTACCCAACACTGACACTGCAGTGCAGTACTAGGGGATGTCCCACACCAGGACTTGGGCACCTACCCAACACTGACACTACAGTGCAGTACTAGGGAGTGTCCCACACCAGGAGCTGTGCTCATACCCAACACTGGCACTACAGGGCAGTACTAGGGAGTTTCCCACACCAAGACCTGGGCTCACATCGAACAGTGACACTGCAGTACAGTACTAGGGGGTGTCCCACACCAGGACCTGAGCTCATATCCAATGCTGACACTACAGTGCAGTACTAGGGGGTGTCCCACACCAGGACCTGGGTTCATATTCAATGCTGACACTACAGTATAGTACCAGGGGTGTCCTACACCAATTCAGAGGCTACCTAACACTACAACTGTAGTACAGTTCTAGGGGCGTCACACACCAAGACATGGGTTCATGCCCCACATTGACATGTGTAGTTGACCAGTGTAGTTCAGTAGAGTACAGTACTAAAGTGCATCTCATACCAAGATGTGGCTCATACCCAGGACAGGCAATACAGTGCAGTAAGTAAGTAAAACTTTATTTATAAAAACTGCCTTTCTCAAAATCAAGGCGCTTGTACAATACAGAAAATAATTAGAATCAATCTAAACAGATCCAACAATTTAAAATTCAATAAATACAGCAGCAGCCTAAAAATCAGAATATGCTAGGCTGGATAAATAAGTTTTAAGTGCAGTTTTAAAGCTTTGGACAGTCAGGCAATCTCACACCCAACGAGGTAAAGAATTCCACAGGGTCGGGGCCATAAAACTATATGCCCGGGCCCCAGATGTCTTCAAATGGACCCTGGGAATCTCTAGCAATCCCTCGTCGGTGGATCAGAGGGAGTGGGTGGGGCAGTAGGGGCAAAGAAGATCTTGCAGGTAACTAGGTCCCTGATTGTGTAGGGCCTTGTAGGTCAACGAATTGACCTTGAAGGTGATCCGCCACTGTATTGGCAGCCAGTGCAGTCCACGGAACACAGGCGTTATATGACTGGTCCTAGAAGTACCAGTCAACAGCCTAGCTGCCGCGTTCTGCACTAGCTGCAAGCAGTGGATATCAACTTCTGGTAACCCTAGGTAAAGGGCATTGCAGTAGTCAGGGCAGGAGGTAACGAAGGCGTGAACCAGTGTTGGAAGATCATCAGGAGGAACCAGATGTTTTTCCTGGGCGATATTCCTCAGATGGTAAAATGAGGTTTTGACAACTGCCTACACCTGAGATTTAAGTGTCAGGCGGTCATTCAAAATAACACCCAGGTTCCACACGCAGTCTGAGGTAGTTAGCTGAGCACCCCCAAGCCATAGGCCAGAGGGTGTTCCTGCCAACAAACCCACCTCTCGACGACCTGGGTCAACCACCAACACCTCGTTTTTTTCCGGGTTTAACCGTAGCCAACTCAGTGAAAGGGGTTGTGCCATAGCAGGTCTTTTCCTCAAACTAGTTCTGGAAAAGCAGTGCAGAACTATGGTGAGGTAAATTAAATTTCAAACTAACAACTGCAAAGTTATGCACATTGGCAAGAAAAACTACAGAAATGAATATCGCATTGGGAGAAGCAGTGAGGGTTTAACAGACCTCATCTGGAGTACTGTGTCCAGTTCTGGGGGCTGCATCATGGAAGGATATAGACAAAATCGAGGCAGTCCAGAGAACGGCAACAAAAATGGTTCAAGGACTGCACCAAAAGTCATATGTGGAGAGACTAGAGGACCTCAATACGTAATCCCTGGAGGAGAGGAGAGAGAGAGGGGGATATGATAGAGACATTCAAGGACGTCAGGGGTATAAACAAGGTACAGGAGGGTAGCATCTTTCAGAAAAGGTGTACAAGGACAAGGGGGTATGATATGAAACTAGAGGGGGTAGGCTCAGGGGCAACGTGGGGAAGCACTTTTTCACAGAAAGAGTAGTGGATGCTTGTAATGGCCTCTCTGTGGAGGTGGTGGTGGCAGAAGTGGTAAGGGAATTCAAGAATGCACGGGATAGACATAGAAGTGCTCTCACAAATGGGAAGATAGGATAAGCTGCACATCAACTAGGGTCTGCAGTAATGCATTAGGTAGGGAAAAGGGGCTGACTAGGTGGGCCACACAGTCCTCATCTGTCGTCACCTTCTATGTATCTTTGTATGGCCTCTGAAGAAAAAGACGTTGGAATTTTTATCACTGAAAGCCTCGTGTCGACAGTCCAGTGTACCAAAGTGTTTGGGGAAGCTAATAGGATGCTGTGGCGAATAGGAAGAGAATTTCCTTGCGGAAGAAAAGAGGTGACATTACTGCTGTATACATTCTTGGTGGGGCTACCCCTGGAGTACTATCTGCAATTCTGGACAAGGCACCCAAAACGGGACAGGGACTGCTTGGGGTCCAACTAGAGCAGGACCACGAAAATAAGTCAGGGGCAACAGGAAATTTATTTTATTTATTTCGTTTTTGTTGACCGGGTAAGTGCACTAGACAAATCCTGCCTATTTTCAGGCACGACCCAGGGGAAGGGGGATACAGATGAATGTCAACTGACCTTGAACCAGATTAAGCTGTTGGTGGTATTTTCAAGTGAATGAGGGAAATTTGGCCAGGACACCGGGGAAATTCCCCTACTCTTTTTGATAAGTGCCATGGGATCTTTAACATCCACCTGAACTACCACCAGTCCAGGCAGATGGAACTTAGGTTTAACATCTCATCCAAAAGACGGCACCTCAGAAGTGCAGCACCCATCTCAAGCTGCACTACAGTGTCAGTACTGGGATATTAACCCAAGTGGCAGATGTGGGAACTGAACCCACAGCCCTCTGATCTCCCGGCCTCAGAGGCAAGTGTGCTACCTACTGAGCCACTGACACTGCAAATGGTATGAGAGGCTGATCAGCCTTAACATGCACTCTCTGGTGGCAAGGTAGTAGAGAGAGGCATGATAGAGAATGACAAATTCCTGCAGGGAATTCAATGGGATGATTGCAGCGAACTCCTGCTAGGAATAAGAGTGCTATGACAAGATAGTGCATGTAAAAGTAGGTGTGTGTTGGGGTTTCAATAATGACATGAAGAAGTGTTTTGTTTGTTTTTTTGTTACAGAAAGACAAGCCATTTATTTAAGCAATCACAACTGAGAAACTGCTCATTTCCCAAGAGATTAAAGACCAGTTGGAGGGGATGGGTGTCCCGTGGCTGTGCCACGGTCCACCTCCCTCCAGCCGGTCATTAATCCCTTGGAAATGACTGGCTTTGAGGTTGTTACTGTGACTAGATGTCTAATCACAATAACAGCTTTTGTTTTGCCATTTTTTAGTTTCAAACAGGTTTTTCTGTGTGGTGTGAGCCACGAGTGCTACACGGCGTCAGCAGCTGAACAGGTCATTTCTAAGATGTTAATAACCGATCCTGCAAACCAATCAAGAGCCTTGCTAGGCTCATGAATGCTTAATTAGACTTATAATTTTATATTGTGCCCCATCCAACTAGGGTTCAGATCATTGTTACAACAGTCAACAAAACAAGTACATATATCATCTAGATTTGACAAATATACAAGACTGATACGCAAGTGGAACAAACTCCCCAGTGAGGCAGATAACATACCCCCTCCAGGAGCTCAGAGCAGCACGGGCTTAAACAATCAAAGCAGACCTTTACTAAGGACCCTGAGCTATTATAAAGTTGTAATCCAGTCCTCTGGGAGTTTATTTACGGGAATTTATTTACGTGAACTCAGATAATCTTTTTTCTTTTTAGCCAAATCTCGGGAACAATAAACAGGGACTTTAATCCAAGGGGTAGGAGACACACAAACAATTAAAATTCAATTTTCGGGGACATAACTACCGGGAACCTAATTCCAGGACCTACCAAATGTGGACTGAGTTACTGATCACAGTTTAAACAACAAGTTGTGTCCAAGCGCTACTCCTGCAGAGCAAGAAAATATCAAGTTACATACTCACTTAAACGCCTAACCTGTTCTGTATATAAACTCATACCTCTTCTTATCTCCTCACAGCGGGTCCGAGAGGGTAGGGGACTGCCGCCTTCCCTATCCATCCCCACAAGGTCGAGAGGGACGCTGAAACCCTCCCAGGAAGCCGAAAAACCACTCCCTCCTGGACTGGGCTCTCACTACCCACCCACACAGGGTCACTAAAGCTGGCCTACTACCAGATTCAATGAGCGACCACCACCCGATACATGTGATCAGAAAGCTGCACAGACCCACTAACAGCCTCCCACCTAGGTCGATCAGCTCGCGGTCGTACAAGTCCCTCTGCCTCTCCACCCTGCTAAATGACTTCGCCTCTGCTGACTGGTCATTCATCAAGCTGGCACCTACCCTAGATCATGCGTTTGACATGCTCAGACATCAATTTCTAGCAGTATGGGACTATCATGCCTCCATGAGAAGCAAAAGGGTAAGGGGAACCCATCTCCCCTGGGTCTCTGCCGACATTATCTCCAGATGTCGTGCCAGGGACCATGCTTGGAAAAAACATAGGAAAACAGGCACCACTGATTCATGGCAACAGTACCGTACCCTCCGTAACAATTGCACCAAAGCCATAAGGCAGGCTAAAAAGAATTTCTTCCGAGAGGCCCTCTCTTCCAATCTTAACCACCCATCCAACTTCTGGAAATCTATTGAAACCCTGCTCACTCCCCCTATACAGCCACCCACCCCTACCCTTACCATTCAGGGCAGAAACGTATCCGAACCAAGTGAAGTTGCCTCTACTTTCAATCACTTTTTTACCAACTGCGCTAAATCTCTACTGAAAAAAACATCATTTCGGTCACCTGAACCTGAACCCCACGCGTACTGCCCTCACTCCCCCCCAACCACCAAATTCTCCTTCAAACCGGTCTCCCCGGCTGAAGTCCTAGCCACCCTTAATTTCCTTGACCCCAATAAGGGAAAATGCCCACTAGGCCTGGACACTAAACTCTTATACCTAACTGCCCCTGCCATTTCAGCTCCCCTCGCCGATCTCCTAAACCGTTCCTTCTCCTCAGCACAAATTCCTACAGTCTGGAAGGAGGCAATAGTCATCCCATTGCCAAAAGGGGGCAACCCAGCAGAGCCCAGGAACTACCGCCCTATCTCCCTCCTCCCCACCCTGGCCAAGCTGCAGGGAAAAACTATCCCTATGTAACCCCCCTGCAAATGGGGGTTCCCAAAAGACTTCCAGGAGCTTGCTTGAATGCTCCAAGCCTGAATGGTGTTTGGCATTTAAGCCATTTATCAGTGAGTGTTTTTAGAGCCTCTGGTACTGTCTCTTTAAGAGCTGTCTGCTTGCAGACATAATTAGTTTGTATGGGGGGACTGTGTGCTTCTCTGAGTACCACTCGAGCTGCTGCCAATTCACTTCATTTTGCAGTCACTAGGTGCAAAGGAACCTATCTGAAAGATGTAACTGTTTGCCAGAAATTATTTAGAGTAATAATGAAATTACAGTTTGTCTAACCTGCTTTCTTTGCAGTCAGAACTGTGTCTGCTAGTTCCCCATTCTAGTTTTGAACTGCTGAACTGGACCAATCAGTGTGGGGTAAGCTAGCTCTAAAATGGTGCCTTGGACGAATCAGAACTTGGACTCATAATCTGAGCCAGCCACAAGAGGATTGTATGGGCAGTGACTCTGGGAGATGTAGTTTAGACTTCAGTGCCTTTTGGACCAACAGCAGCAGTCTATTGTGAGTGACAGCCAATCCAGTCAAGAACTGGGAGGAACTCAAAGGAAGTGCCGGTTTTGTCAGTTGGAGTGTCAGTTGAGCTTTGGCAGTGAAGAGAAGGAGCCTGTTGCTTTTTCAGTGTGCAGTTTTAGTCAAAAAACGTGTGTAAGGCCCAGAGTTCCGGTCTGCAGCATGTTAGGACTGAATCCGTCCTGTGAAAAGAATCAAAGGATCTCTGAAGAGTAGAACACAGGCTCACCCTGTAGAAGACTGGAAGAATTGCTGAAAATTGCACTCGGTCTGTCAGGAACTGAATCTGCTGTGTGTTCTCCCGGGTATTGTGCAGTAATTGCGATCGGGATACAGATGCAGCCTGCCTGGTATAGTGTTTTCTTTTATATGGATGTGTGAAGAGGTTTGTGTACCTCAAGTGAGCCCTGCTTGACATTGAAGGACCCTATCTTATTTGGAGGTCGTGAGTACTAATTCAGGGTCGCTCCCTGTTGAATTGCCACATTAAATCCAAATGGAATTACTGTACTGCTGACTGTTTAATTCTCCTTTTCTCTGTGTGAAAGGGCCCTACCAGCTGCCACGTTTGGACTATCCACTAGGGCTTGGGTACCCAGGGACAGTAACTGATAGGGATAGGCCTGTGCACAGAGCCATAAGTGAATTATTAGAGTGATAAGCTAATTAACCTGATTTCCCCTGTCCTTGTTATATCCCCTAAATAAATCAGAGCTGCTTGTTTCAGCAAAGTTATACTGCCTGAGGTATTTGTCTATGTTAAAGTACTGTACTGTGATTGTTGCACTGTATCTCATTTCACAGGAGGTCCCAGTGCGGAACCAGACCTGGGGGTAAGTGTATACTGTGAAGGTAATTCTGATATATTGTGTGGGCCACTAGTGGGAAGAGAAGGGGTTGCAGTGACCCCAGAGGCTGTGACCAAGTTAGTTTAACTATTGCAAACCCTGACCTCTGGGTGGAGGCACCGCCATTGGATCCAGGCCCCTCAACCTGTTAGTGGCAAATCAGGCAGGGGTAGTAGCCCCTGGGATAGCGCCATCTAGGGGTTACATCTTGGAGGCTCACCGCTGGGATTGTGTGTCCTCTAGTGGCCATATTTACGAACCACTGTTAAGAAAAAATGGGTATCCCGACAGAAGTGGCTGTGCACCGGCTGGTGGAGTGGTGTACTGGGGAGGAGATCGACCCCCAAAATGCTATGCTTATCCTGGACATCCCCTGGGTATCAATACGGACACTGTGCAGGGAGTACTTTCCAAGGTGGAAGGTTTACAAAACCCTGTGGTGGTGGGTCGGCATGCTAATCTGCTCACCACACTTTCCTAGCCCTAGTAGAGTTTAAGGATCCCATAGATAGCTCCAAAGTGCCACAGACCATTACCCAGAGGAGCCCTCACTGCTTGGAGAGTGATAACTAAGGACAGTAAGACCAGGGGAATCAGCCCCACCACTATCTGAAACTTTGAGGAGAAATTTGCTGAATGGTTGCTGGGAGGGGAAAAACTGTGGAGGACTTGAAGAAACTATTCCTGCCACCTGGGGTGTTCCTCCCCAACACCCTCTCCTGCTCCAGTGCCCGTAATGGTGGCTGAACCAATGCAGACTCCTATTTCTGCACCTGCCATTAGTCACGACTCTTACGAAGGTTGAGGATCTTCTCTGGCACCCTCCCCACCCCCAAGGAGGATGACTGGGAGACCTGGATAGAACTATGTTGCCCCCAAGTGCTAGAATGGCAATGCTTGGAAGGCGCGAAAGAGGGTTAGTGAGCCTCCGGGTCCTGCCCTGGCTACCATCCGTGCTAAGCGGCCAGTAACCCTGAAGCGACTGCACAGGCTATCTTGAGGCCTTGGAGAATGTATGGGAGCCCAGATTCTGATGAGGACCTATGGTGGAGAGTAAGAGATGCACAACAGTACCAAGGGAGTTGTTGTCTGTGTATGTATCTCGGCTGGAAAAATTGTTTGCAAGAATGCCTCAGAAAAGGTAGTTTGCCAGCTATTGAACTGGACAACCAGGCTGGACAGGATCCTTAAGTCTGCCCCTTCTCAGAACTGCTGTTGCTTCAGTTCGCCTGGCAGATCGACTGGAATCCCACCCTCCTATGATGAGTTAATGAGAGAAATTCGAGGAGTTGAGAAAAGCGACCCGGGAGGGACCTGCACCAATAGCTGCAGCTACGACCCGAGTGACTGAGGGTGACCCATCAAGTGAAGTTCAGGGGCAGAGGTTGGCAGTCAATGAGTGCTCTGACAAGGAAAAAGATATGTCACAATGGGGCGAACTGTTGAGAGAGATCCAGGAATTCAAAAACAGTCCCTTTATGAAGGCCCGCCTGCAAGTGCAGGCCCTGACCTATATCGACTGCATCTGCTATGGGGGTGGGGTACCCACCTATGTATCTCCTGCTGATAACAGCTCGAACTCGGATTCCTTGACCATGGAAGTGGAGAAACTGACGAGATGTCTCCAAATGCTTATCACGCCGCAGACAGAGATGGCACCAAGGTTTCCAGTTAGTAATACCCCGCCCTGGCTCCCAGTGTGGCCTCGGCCAGCTCAAACTCCAGAAAGTATGTTTTGCTATAATTGTGGGAAAGATGGGCACATGAAAGAGGAATGCCAGTCCCAAAAGACACTGACAAAGTTGCATATAGGCTACAAGGAGGCTTGGAGAAGAAATCAGTGGTTAAGAGGTGCACGACATGAGTCCCAGTGAGGGCACCAAAATGCTAATTCACGTCCTTTTGTGGCAAGGTCAGTTGCCCAGGCCCCACTACCGCCTCTCAGACTGGTCCAGAATAGTGGGTCCCTCCATGGAGACCACTGTAAAGGTGAATGGAGTGTCTACAGAGCTGTATTAGACAGTGGCTCCCAAGTGACAATTATGTTCCAGGATTGGTATCGAAGCATTTGTCAGGCGTACCTTACAACCATTAGAAGGACTGCATGTATGGGGATTAAGTGAGAAGGCCTACCCTTATTCCGGGTATATCCGAATTTGGCTGTCTTTCCCCACCTCCGTGGCTGGAGTGCCGAACAAGTAGAGACCCTAGCCTTAGTGTGTCCCCCACTGGACTGTATGATGGTGTCCCTTTGTTGATTGGAACAAATGCTCATATGTTCGGAAGGCTGGCACAGTTGTGTTATGAAAAACAGGGTCAAAGACTAGTAGAGCTTTAAGAGTTCCGGCTTTAATTAAGAAGGCCTATGAGGCACAGAGAGATGCTGAAAAACAGAACCAGAGGAACCGTGGAATTGTATGGAAGAAGGATCCTGAGTCTCTGATCCTGGCGCCAAATGCCCAGTGTACCTTACAGGAGAGGTCCGTATCAGAAAGGATGTTAAGAATAAAATATTAATGTTGGATGCACCAGGCGATGGAAAATTGCCAGAGGACTGCTGGTCAAGCCTAGTATTTTGCCCGCTAGAGCCCATGCTTATGCCAGAAGGGTAATGGTCCAAGTTCATAATGTGTCTGAAAGAGACATTCGAGTAAATCAGAGGTTGCATCCTGGCTAATGTGCATTGTGCAGACACTGCAGTGCTACCCAGCAGCAAGAGTTCAAGGAAGAATGACAGAGTAACGCCTGACTTGTTTGATTTCGCGACTCCCGCTGCCAGCTGAATGGAAAGTGAGGATCAGTGAGAAGCTTGCCAAGAGAGACCAGGTGTTTTCTTTAAAGGAATGGGATGTAGGATCGTGCAAGGCTGAAGCACAATATCCGGCTGCATGACGAAAGACCATTTAGTGAGAGGTCTCGACGCCTGGCACCTGCTGACATAGATGATGTGAGAGCGGCATCTGCAAGAGATGTTAGCTGCTGGTGTAATACAAGAATCCAGAAGCCCTTATGCTTCCCCATTGTGGTAGTGAGGAAAAGAATGGAACAGTAAGGATGTGTGTGGATTATCGCACCTTAAACCGGCGGACTATCCCTGATCAGTACACAATGCCCGCATTCAGGATGCTTTGGACTGCCTAAGCAGGAGCAAGTGGTTCTCTGTACTGGATCTCATGAGTGGGTACTACCAGATCCTGATGGCCCAGAGGACCGTGAGAAGACGGCCTTTATCTGTCCGCTTGGCTTCATGAATTCATGAGGATGCCTCAAGGATTTCAGGTGCCCCAGCCACTTTTCAACGATTGATGGAGCGTGCAGTGGGGACATGAACTTACTAGAGTGCCTGGTATACCTAGATGATGTCATTGTGTTTGGCAGCTCACTGGAGGAACATGAGACAGATTATTTAAGGTATTGGACCGACTGGAGGACTTTGGCCTTAAACTGTCCATTGATAAGTGTCAATTCTTTCAAACATCACTAAAGTATGTAGGACACATAGTATCCACCGAGGAATAGAGACCGACCAAGTAAAGTTGAGGCCTTGACCACCTGGCCACAGCCCAAAAATCTAAAGAACTGCAAAGATTCCTGGGATTCTGTGGTTATTATCGAGCTTCATCAAGGACTATTCAAGAGTGATCCGCCCTTTACTTAACCTTACTCAAGGGTATCCCCAACCCACAAAAATACCAAAGTCAGCGTCCCTCAAGACTGAAAGTGTATTTTCATCCGGTGAAGTATTTGGGGCCGCTGGACTGCTGATTAGTGAGACTGCTTTTCATGAGATCATATATCAACACCATGCTCCAGTGCTGGCCTATGCCGATCCAAGAAAACCTTCGTCCTGCACACTGATGCTAGCTTGCAAGGGTTGGGGGCTGTGTTGTACCAAAAGCACGAGATGGCCTGAGACCAGTGGCCTTTGCCAGTAGAAGCCTGACCCCATCCGAAAGAACTATCCTGTACATAAGTTAGAGTTCCTAGCTTTGAAGTGGGCTATTGTTGACCAATTCCATGAGTACTTGTATGGGGCTAAAATACTAGTAAAAACTGACAATAATCCTTTGACCTATGTGCAGACCTCAGCTAAGTTGGATGCCACTGGCCATAGGTGGCTTTCTGCATTATCTACATATGACTATGCTCTCGAATACCGAGCAGGTCTGAACCACATAGATGCTGATGCTCTCTCCGGAGGCCTGTTCCCCAGAATGATTGGGTCCGATTGGCAGAACCTGACATTGGGCACTCTGCCGGAAGTTTGACAGGGAGGAGCGAATGTCCACGGACGCAGTGGACTGCATAGTGGATTGCTTGGGAGCCTCTGAGAGTGCATACCTGCTGCTTATTGCCACTTTTCTGCAGTAGACATTGGTGCACTGCCTCAGCTGGACAATGACAGTGGCCAGGCTCAATCCAGCGATCCATGATCAAAGCAGCTTTAGAAGCCCTCTATGCAGGAAAAGATGTGTCCAAATTACGCTCTACTGATTTGAGAACTGCACTGTTATACAAGAAGGTCCTAAGTTGAAACTGATCAATAAACTGTTATACAGAGAAACAGTAGACAGAGGGGACAAGTAGACAAACAACAACTAGTGCTGCCCACTGCCTTCGAGACTCAGTACTGAGGTCCTTGCACAACCACATGGGGCACCTTGGTATAGACAGAACACTTGACTTGGTGAGATCCAGATTCTATTGGCCTAAGATGGGGGCTGATGTGGAGCAACACATTTGAACTTGAGTCTTTACAGAGGAAAGCTTTGCCCCAGAGGCTGCCCCTTGTTAACATCACCACCAGTGCACCCATGGAGCTGGTCTGTATTGATTTTCTGAGTTTGGAGTCAGATCAAAGAAATATCAGTAATGTGCTGTGGTCACTGACCATTCACGAGATATGCCCAAGCTTTCCCACCAAAGACCAGAAAGCATCCACTGTGGCCAAAGTACTTGTAGAAAACTTTTGTTCACTATGGGGCTCCACAAAGAATCCATTCTGATCAAGGAGAGACTTTGAGAGTCGTCTGATCAAAGAGATGCTTTCTCTGTGGGAGTCAGAGTCCAGAACCACTCCTTACCACCCCAGGGCCCACAGCCTGAGCGTTTCAACGCACTTTGCTAGATATGCTAGGCACCCTGCACCCAAAGGACAAGCCTAGATGGAGCCAACAAATTAGCACCTGGTACATGCTTATAACTGCACCAAAAGTGATGCCACTGGATTCTCCCCTACCGCCTGATGTTTGGAAGAGAGCTCGACTACCAGTAGATGTGTGTTTTGGGGTCTCTCCTGATGGGGTTCAAGCTGACAACTATTTACAGTATGTGCAAAAGTTAAAGGCCCAGCTAACTCATGCGTACCAACTGGCTCAAACCATGGCTGCCAAAGAAATCTGGCCAACAAAGAAAGGTATGATAAAAGGTGAAAGCACAGGAACTCCAGGAGGAGATCGGGTATTGCTAAGAAATCTGGGACTGCATGGCAAGCACAAGATTGCTGACAGATGCACCATCTCCCTCACATTGTAGTGGGCAAACTAGATGATCTGCCAGTGTGCAAAGTAAGGCCTGAGAATAATTCAAAGATGTAAAAACAATGCATAGAAATCATTTACTGCCCATTGGACAAATCTTAATTGAGTCTGAGCCCTAGAAGATGCCCCTCTGGACCAGTGACTAGAGCTGCTGCTAAGAAAAGATCAAGAAAGTCTGCACCTACAGAAGCAAAGTTAAAGTGTTCCCTCCACAAGTCCCAGTTGAGCATGACTGTCAGTCCATATCGGAAGAAAGTGAGAGTGACTTTGAATACTATCCTTCTTACAAACTGAGTCAATTGTTTGGGGCAATCCCTAGTCAATAGTGGAGACAAAGCTGGGCCTTCTGGACTGTCTAAGCCCCAGCTTCATCCCTGGAGCCAATGCTCCCAGAAAGTGAAGTGCAAAGCATCAGATCAGATGAAATGGAATCATTGTGCATGGTTGAACTGTTTGAGCTTTCAGGGAGAAAATGATAGATTGGGGCAGACTGGTGATATATCCGAACAAGAAGAGTATTTTGAGTGCCCTGACAGTCCACTGCCAGTGTCAAAGCTCTCCATGCGAGCCAAATGTTGTGGACTCAGAAACTGTAACTCCTGGAGCTGAAAGTGCCCCAAGTTCTAGCCTCTCTCCCCCATGGAGACTCCCCTGACAAGTGAGGACAATGCTGAAAATGAGGCTCAGAGTGCAGAGACTATAACAGTTCCCCCTAGAAAGACTGGTCGAGCTGTAAAGCGTGGTGCACCTCAGTTATGATTCACTTGGGAGGCCTGTGGACTTGCCTCTCAATGTTGTCCATAAAGAGTGTATGTGTCCCGAGCTCATTGCCCAAACTGAGCATCAGTGCTAACTCCAAGTTACTTGTGTTGCCTCTAAGTATGGTGCCCTTGCCCCGTCCAGCCCCAAGGTAACTGATAGGGAAGGGCCCCTCTCTTCAGGTTTCATGTACAGAGGTAATAACTTGAGTTATGGTACAATGTGTATGTAATACTGTGTAAAGTGGCGTACTGCAATGTTTCAGAAATGTGTTCTTGGTAAAATGATATATTGACTGATGATTACGTATGCGAGCCTAATGCAAATGTATATAGTTTGCAGTTGAAACTTATAGAGGTACTTAGCTTGGCAGACGTCAAAGCTTTCCAAACCAGGAAGGGTACTAACCCCCTGCAAATGGGGTTCCCAAAAGACTTCAGGAGCTTGCTTGAATGCTCCAAGCCTGAATGGTGTTTGGCATTTAAGCCATTTATCAGTGAGTGTTTTAGAGCCTCTGGTACTGTCTCTTTAAGAGCTGTCTGCTTGCAGACATAATTAGTTTGTATGGGGGACTGTGTGCTTCTCTGAGTACCACTCGAGCTGCTGCAATTCACTTCATTTTTGCAGTCACTAGAGTGCAAAGGGAACCTATCTGAAAGATGTAACTGTTTGCCAGAAATTATTTAGAGTAATAATGAAATTACAGTTTGTCTAACCTGCTTTCTTTGCAGTCAGAACTGTGTCTGCTAGTTCCCCATTCTAGTTTTGAACTGCTGAACTGGACCAATCAGTGTGGGGTAAGCTAGCTCAAAATGGTGCCTTGGACGAATCAGAACTTGGACTCATAATCTGAGCCAGCCACAAGAGGATTGTATGGGCAGTGACTCTGGGAGATGTAGTTTAGACTTCAGTGCCTTTTTGGACCAACAGCAGCAGTCTATTGTGAGTGACAGCCAATCCAGTCAAGAACTGGGAGGAACTCAAAGGAAGTGCCCGGTTTTGTCAGTTGGAGTGTCAGTTGAGCTTTGGCAGTGAAGAAGGAAGGAGCCCTGTGCTTTTTCAGTGTGCAGTTTTAGTCAAAAAACGTGTGTAAGGCCCAGAGTTCCGGTCTGCAGCATGTTAGGACTGAATCCGTCCTGTGAAAAGAATCAAAGGATCTCTGAAGAGTAGAACACAGGCTCACCCTGTAGAAGACTGGAAGAATTGCTGAAAATTGCACTCGGTCTGTCAGGAACTGAATCTGCTGTGTGTTCTCCCGGGTATTGTGCAGTAATTGCGATCGGGATACAGATGCAGCCTGCCTGGTATAGTGTTTTCTTTTATATGGATGTGTGAAGAGGTTTGTGTACCTCAAGTGAGCCCTGCTGACATTGAAGGACCCTATCTTATTTGGAGGTCGTGAGTACTAATTCAGGGTCGCTCCCTGTTGAATTGCCACATTAAATCCAAATGGAATTACTGTACTGCTGACTGTTTAATTCTCCTTTTCTCTGTGAAAGGGCCCTACCAGCTGCCACGGTTTGGACTAGCCACTAGGGCTTGGGTACCCAGGGACAGTAACTGATAGGGATAGGCCTGTGCACAGAGCCATAGGTAGATTATTAGAGTGATAAGCTAATTAACCTGATTTCCCTGTCCTTGTTATATCCCCTAAATAAATCAGAGCTGCTTGTTTCAGCAAAGTTATACTGCCTGAGGTATTTGTCTATGTTAAAGTACTGTACTGTGATTGTTGCACTGTATCTCATTTCACAGAGATCCCAGTGCGGAACCAGACCTGGGGGTAGTGTATACTGTGAAGGTAATTCTGATATATTGTGTGGGCCACTAGTGGGAAGAAAGGGGGGTTGCAGTGTCCCAGAGGGCTGTGACCAAGTTAGTTTAACTATTGCAAACCCTGACCTCTGGGTGGAGGCACCCGCCATTGGATCCAGGCCCCTCAACCTGTTAGTGGCAAATCAGGCAGGGGTAGTAGCCCCTGGGATAGCGCCATCTAGGGGTTACACCTATCTCAACTCACACAGTTTCTTGACACCACCTCCTTCTTCACCCCCTTCCAGTCAGGCTTCCGGAAATCTCACTCCACCATAACCGCACTCCTTAGACTCACCAATGATATTGCCTCAGGTATGGATAAAGGGTTCATCACCTCGGCCATATTCATTGACCTGGTCAAGGCATTCGATACCGTTTCCCACCCTAAGCTCATTGCAAAACTGCAAGATGCTGGCCTATCCGATCTAGCCACCAGGTGGTTCCAAGACTACCTCTCTGGGAGGAAACAATCTGTCAAAATTGGCACTCAAGTATCCCCCTCGCTCCCAGTCACCATGGGGGTCCCCCAGGGCTCTGTCCTGGGCCCCCTTCTCTTTTCAATATTTCTAAATGACCTCCCACTATCCTGCCCAAACTCAGCAATTCAAATGTACATGGATGATACCGTTCTGTACGCCTCCGGCCCCTCAAAAGAGGCTCTAAACTCTACCCTACAGCAGGATTTTGACGCTGTCCAAACTTGGCTTAGCTCCAACCAACTTGTCCTCAATGCTAAGAAAACCATATCCATAACTTTTCAGCACACAGCCCAGAATCTCCCGGCTAGCGGCTCCACCCACTTTTCAAACGCTGGACGTAACCACCCTGGAATCCTGCACCTCCTTTAGGTATCTGGGGGTATGGCTGGATCGTCACTTGGACTTCTCCGTTCACATAGACTCCCTCCAGAAAAAAATGCACCCGAAACTAGGAGCCCTTTACCGCAACAAAGGGTGCCTAACCACCCCAGTCAGGAGAGAGCTAGTAAACAAAATGATTCTCCGAATCTTCGACTACGGTGACATGGTCTACGGCACAGCCTCTCCATCCACCCTAGCCAACCTGGACCCCCTTTTTCATTCCTTCTGTCGCCTTATCCTAGAATGCCCCCCACCACCCATCACTGTGACCTATATACCGCCCTAGGTCTCCCTTCGCTGCACTCCAGGTAACAGCTTCACTGCGCTAATCTCGTAGCTAAGCACTGGTCAAACTCCCTCCCCTCTTATCTCAGTTCCGCTTTATCAACCCAACCCACCCCAGCCTACTCCTTGCGGGGCACTGACTCTAAACTACTACAAATCCCTTTCATGCGCACCTCAAAGGGCCAATCGGCTTTCAAACACAGGCTGCCCACACTCTGGAATAACCTCCCAGCAGAAATCAGGCAGTCCACCACCCCTAGGACCTTGAACACTTTCTTCAGGCCCACTTCTCTGACATTTGTAACTGCAACCTGCAGGCCAGATCTGTTAAAATGAAGCGACAAAATGTGACTTAACGGGGCACTTATACAAACAACTATATTATTCTTGTGCTGTCCCTGTCTCATTTGTCCTCTTTCCCCATGGTCACCGTATGAAATGTCTATGGTCACAGACCCCAATGTTGTATCATGCACTCGGCGATAATTTTGTAGCTAAACAACGAATGCATAAGTCCTGCCTGTAACATCTCTGGACCTGTTGTCTCACCCCTTTCTATGTCTGTTGAACCTGATGTGTGTACCATTATGTACCTGTTTCATGGCACCATTGCCTATGTACCTATGTAACTTAACAATTTAATGTAATGTAACTCCAGGTCGCATCTGGAAACAAGTGGATTCCCGCTCAGTATGCTTATCTGGTAAATCTCTTTAATAAATAAATAAATAATAAGGTCTATAACTGGGTTCAAGCATGGGTTGAACATATACAAAGGAGCAGTGCAGACTATGGAAAAAGAGGAGGGAGAACAATCTGGGGAAAGGGATGCTAGCTAAATAACTCTGTTCTGGGGTCAGGACAGGCATGGTATCAGCAAGCTAAACAGATACACAGGATGGACCACTAGAAAATTTTCTGCCATCTGGTTCTACGTTCCTGTGTCCCACACCAGCATAGAAACATAGAAACATAGAATGTGATGGCAGATAAGGACTGCTTGGCCCACCTAGTCTGCCCATTTTCCTACCTGCAGATCCTAGTTAAACAACAGCTTACTTCCTCCTACCCCCCACTAGGACTGCCTTATGTCTGTCCCATGCATTCTTGAATTCCCCCACTGTTCTTGACTCCACGACCTCCTCAGGGAGGCTGTTCCATGCATCCATAACCCTCTCAGTGAAAAAAATATTTCCTCACATTACCTCTGAGCCGTCCTCTATCTTCAAATTGTGCCCCTTGTTCTTGCACATCTCTTTTTCTGAAAGTTGCTGCCCTCTTGGACTTTGTTGATTCCCTTGAGGTACTTGAAAGTTTCTATCATGTCCCCTCTCTCCTTCTTTCCTCAAGGGTATACATATTAAGCTCCTTTAGTCTTTCTTCATATGTCTTCTGGTGCAGACCCTGCACCATTTTAGTTGCCCTCCTCTGGACAGCCTCCACTCTGTCTATGTCTTTGGAGATGGGGTCTCCAGAACTGCACACAGTACTCCAGATGGGGTCTCACCAACTGTCTGTACAGAGGGATAACAGCTTCCTGTTTTCTACTATAGATGCCTCTCCCTGTGCATCCCAGTATCCCCCCAGCCTTCCTTACTGCCTTCTCACATTGCTTGCCCACCTTTAGGTCATCTGATATAATTACCCCCAGATCCCTTTCCATTTTTACTGTTGTCAGTATCTCACCCCCCATTGTGTACTCTTCCCCTGGGTTTTTGTTTCCCAGGTGCATTACCTTGCACTTCTTTGCATTGAATCTGAGCTGCCCTACATCTGACCATTCCTCCAACCTTGCCAAGTCCCTTCTCATCCTTTCCACTCCATCTTGTGTATCAACCCTGTTGCAGATCTTTGTGTCATCTGCAAAGAGACATACTTTTCCTTCCAGTTCCTCTGCAATGTCACTTATAAAGACATTAAAAAGGACCGGTCCTAGTACTGAACCCTGCGGTATCCCACTAGTAACCCTCCTTTCTTCACTGTGGACTCCATTTACTACTACCCTTTGCGTGCTCTTGTCTAGCCAATTTTTTATCCAGGCTACCACCTTGGGACCCACTCCAAGGCTGGCTAACTTGTGAATTAATCTTTTATGTGGGACTGTATCAAATACCTTGCTAAAATCTAGGTAGGCCATGTCCACAGCCCTTCCCCGGTCTACTACTTTGGTCACCCAGTCAAAGAAATATGTTAGAGTCATCTGACACGACCTTCCCATCATGTATGAGACCAGCAGCTGGTCTCATACACAGCTTTGCCATTACAATCAGGTCCCACACTAGTTCATAGACTCAGACTAGGTGTGAGGTAACTCTTGCCCTTGTTCTCAATATTGGAGATGGGGTCATCTCCAGAGGAAGTGGCACATAAGCAGCAGGAAGCAGTGACCACAACCTGGTAGTGTTCTTTTTGGTGATGGGGAAGAATAGGCAGGCTTCAGTTACTAGGACCAGAAACTTTATAAAGGGGAGCTTTTCCAGGATGTGGGACCTGATAATCAGCCTGGTCCAGCTACATGAGGCTGGCCATGTGAAGCCCATGTGGGGTTTGGAAAAAAGTCTTTGAAACAGCCTCAGAGGTCTGCACCACTGTAAACAATAAAGGAAAAAGAGCCAAAAGGTGGCACCGTGGCTCAAAGGGAACCCAAGGCAACTGATCCTGAACAAAAAGAAGGTCTGACAGCTGGAAAGAGATGTGTGCTTTGAAGCCAGAGAAGAGTACAGAGCAGCCCTGAAAGACTGCCAAATTAGACTCTAGAAAGTCAAGGATGGGCTGGAAGGTAGTATATCAGTAGGAGCTGCGGCCAGCACAAAACACCTTCGTGCAGTACATGCGAGGAAGAAGAAGAAGAAGAAGAATTAGCATTTATATGGCACTTTTCATACAAATTGCATCCCAAAGCTCTTTACAAGCAATGAAAGACTGGTAGTGAAATTACTGTAAATAAATGGAAGGAGGGTGGTGAAGGTGGGGATTGGGGCAATGAAAACAGGGGGAAATAGGGAAAGGGTTGGTCTGCATGGGAGCCATGCACAGTGGTGGCTGAGAAGCCTGCTGAAATACTACTGTAGATGAACACTTTACTTTGGTATTCTCCAAAGGGCCTGGAGGTGGTAGGGTAGTTATTGTCAGGGCCCATGGCACCCTGGGAAGCTATGATGCAGCCTGCAGAGAACACACCTACCCTAATAGGTGACTACTGGCAAAGATCAAGCCAGGCAGGTCCCAAGGGGTAGACAGGAAATACCTTAGGATTATAATGGAGCTAAAAAACAGTTGGCAGGACCACTTGCAGCAATCATTCAAGAGTCTGTCTAGACTGTTCTGGTACCAGAAGATTTACAAGTGGTTGTTATGGTGGTTGTTGTGGTCCCCATCTTCAGGGAGGGGGCAAGGCTGAATTCAGGAAACCACAGCCCAGCTGGCCTAACATCAGGGCTGGGCAAGGTCCTAGAAGACATTATCAGGGAGAGAATGATGAAGCACTTGGTTGATACTAAGGTTCTCACACCCCTCAGCATAGCTGGATGAGGGGCATGATCTTGCCACACCAACCAGATCACCTTCTTTTGCTAACTGGCTTGGAGGCAGGAAGAAGGGGGTTGTCGTGGCCGGCACCAGTCCAAGTGGGGAGGGGTACTCAGCAGCATCCTTAAGGGATCACTGTCGGGGCTACTGTGGTTTGTCACTATCATCAATGAACTAGAAGCTGGGGTCTCCTGCAGGCTGCGTATGGACACTGATGATATAAAACTGGGTCAAGCTGGTCGAGTGGTCAGACTCCTGCTGTCTCAAATTCAATGTAGTCAAATGCAAGGGGCTACACTTGATAAAAAACAGAGGTAGGGATCTACAGAATGTGCGGGGCTCCTTTTGCTGTACTAGAAGAGGAAACGGACCTGTTGGGGGTCATAACAGACAAGGGGGCTAAGGCATGACAAGCAGTGCATGGCCATTGTCAATAGGACCAGAAGAATGCTGTGGTGCAAAAAAAGGTGGGGGGGCCATCAGTTCAGGGGGACTAGTCCCATCATTTTACATGGCCCTTCTCAGATCTCACCTGAAGTGCTGCACGCAGCTTGAGTTTCCCTAAAAGAAACAAGTCACTGAGGCAGCTGAAACAGTGCAATTCAGTGCCACCAAAATGATTAGGTATACAGGATGGTCTTCAATGCAGGGGCACCAGAATGATTAGGGGTATGGAAGAGCTACCAATTCAGAGCCTCCAAATGATTAGAGGTATGGAAGGGCCACCAATTCAGGACCACTAAAATGATAAGGGGTATGGAAGGGCCACCAATTCAGGGCTCCCAAAATGATTAGGGGTATGGAAGGGCTACCAATTCAGGGAGCCCAAAAAAGATTAGGAGTATGAAAGGCCATCTATTCAGGGCCACTAAAATGATTAGAGGTATGGAAGGGCCACAGAAATTATTAGGAGTGTGTAATGGCCACCAATTCAGGGCCACTAAAATGATTAGGGGTATGGGAGGGTCACAAAAATGATTAGCAGTACGGAACAGCCACCAGTTCAGGGCACCAATAATTAGGGGTATGAAAGGTCCACCACACCAAAATGATTTAGGGTAATAGAGCCACCTGTTCAGGGCTACCAGAATGATTAGGGGTATGGAAGGGTCACCAATTCAGGGCCCCCCAAATTATTAAGGGTATGGAAGGGCCACCAATTCACAACCCCCAAATGATTAGGGGTATTGAAGGGCCACCAATTCAGGGCCCTCAAAACTATTAGGAGTATGTTAGACTAAAGTTATGAGAAGAGGGTGGAGACTCTTAACATTCATCCTGAAGAAAAGGAGTCTGAATGACAAGATCTCAGTCTTCCGCAGACTCAAGGCTATTGACAAGGTCAGACAGACAGAGAGGTTTGGTCTGATGTCCTGCAGTATGATGTAGGGATACTCTGTGAGGTTTAAAGGTGATCCAGTAAACAGAGAAGTAAAGTTAGGATGCACGTCTCCCAGAGGATAGTGACCAGAGTTCAGAATCGCTCCGGCGGCTCCCCCTGAGGGTCCGTGAGGGCAGAAGGACACCCTCCCCCACAACAGCCCACAGGTACGCCAGCAAGCTCCGACATAATTTGGGACCGTGTTTTTCTGCATTTGACTGAAGAGGTCCACGCCGTTGCTTCGCTCCGGCTCTCCACCACCCCCACCACCACCCTTGGTCATCACTGCATTATATAGACTGGGACACGTGACGGACAAAAACCAATCAGCCGAGTTTCCCATTAGCAAGCTATTCCATCCCATCACTGGAGACTGCTACTGCAATGAAGAACTGTTTTACTATACCAATCTCAGCCACTATGCTGCTTTCTCTACAACAATGCTGCTGCTTCAATTTCCACTCTCCTGCCCCTCGCTTTCCTACCTCACCACTCCCCATCTTGTTTTCCCTTCATTTCCCTTCCTCTCTCTCTCTCCACCCCTCCCCTAGAATTAACCCCTCCTAACCCTCTCTGGCTCATCGCCACCCTTCAACCTCTGATCCTTGATCCCCTCCCCTCTCATCTAACCCTCTCCCTTCTCCACCCCCCCAACCTTCCCCAACCATTCGCCCCTCACTGCTTCACTCACACCTGCTCAATCTCGAGGCCTTTTTCCTGTGCCTAAACCTCCAAGCTCCTTACCCTTGCTGCTCCTACTCCTGGCAGGCGATATACATCCAAACCCAGCCCCTCAGCAACAAGGCAAACCTCGCCGGTACCCACACCTCAACAGTTTTTCAACCAACTCTATCCCCAAGGGCCTCCACATATTTCACATTAAAGCTAGGAGCCTGCTCCCAGAACTAGATGCCCTCTCCATCTGGGCAACCCAGTACCAACCAGACATACTCTGTATCATGGAAACATGGCTCTCTGCCAAAATCTCCAAGCCCTCTCTGCCATCCCAAACTACAGCTTGTTCCGGCAGAGACCATTGGAAATCGGTGGCTGTATGCTCAGGCACTCCATTCGTGCACCATTACTTTCAAAGAATCTTGCCCATCCCCCCTCGAATCCTTAGTTGCTCACCTATCCTTTCTCTCGTCCACCCCACTTTACATAGGGGTTCTGTATACCCTTCCTAAGCCTTCATCCGACTCCCTCATCAAGGCCATGTCTGCCATTTCCTTGACCACTTCAAATGGCAAACTCATTCTACTAGGCGACTTCAACCTAGACTGGCTCTCCTCCTCCACCAAATCAGCTGCCCTGAGGATCGAAGCCCTAAATCTTTCCCAGCTAATCCAGGAACCCACCCAACTAAACCACCAATCTCAAAAACACTCCCTTCTGGACTGGATTTTAACCACCAACCCCCACAGAATCACTGCCTCAGGCATCCTCTCTGATGCCGTTAGCGACCACTGTATTACTTACTGTATCCGCAAAATCCATTCACCGCACTCCGGTCCCAAATTCATCTTATCTTGTCCCCTATATCTCCTCAACAAATCTGCCCTACAGCATGACCTGACAAATGCGGACTGGCGCCCTGTCTTTGACACCCAAAACGCTGACATCGCCCTCTCCCATTTCTGCAACATTTTCCTAAGCTCATGGGACTGCCACACTCCACTCAGGAAAGCCAGAGTTAAAAAACACCATCACCCCTAGATAACAGTTGACCTCATCACCTTGTATCGAACCAGGGACAAGGCTTGGAGGCAATACAAAGCCTCTCTTGCCTCTCGCGACCCCCTATCCTACAAAATTACCAGAAACAAGTGCACCAAAGAAATTTGACGATCCAAGGCCCACTACTTTAAGGCTCAACTTACCCTTCACCAAGCCTCCCCAGCGTCCTTCTGGAAGGTGATAAACTCTCTCACCGACCCTCCGCCAAGCAAGCCAGTCCAATCCTCAACATTGACGGCAGAATTGTCTCTGATCCTGCTATTGTATCCGAACTCTTCAACTCGTTCTTCATCTCCTGTGCCTTGCCTGACTCACACCCTCCTCCACCCGCCTCCACAAATACCCCACCATCACAGCTTCCTCTTTCCTTCATTCACACCCCTGGAAGTCCATACAACACTCACCTCTCTGAACCAGTTCAAAACCAGCCCTGATGGCTTGCACCCTAGACTGCTCCGTATCTCCGCCTCAGCCATAGTCACATCTCTGACACACGTACTAAATCTCTCTCTCACCACAGTCACGTTCCTCTCCACCTGGAAACTAGCCAAAATCCTTCCTCTCCACAAAGATGGCGACCCCTCCCTACCGGGAAATTACAGACCCATCTCACTCCTCCCTTCCCTCACCAAAATCCAAGAATCCCTCGTGCTGTCCAAATTGGCCTCCTTCCTCTCAACAAACAGCTCCCTCTCCACCTTCCAATCAGGTTTCAGAAAATTTCACTCCACTATCACCACCTTGTTACGAGTAACTGACTCTATTCTCTCTGCCATGGACAATGGCCAAACCACCACCGCCATTTTCATTGACCTGGCAAAAGCCTTCGATTCTGTCTCCCACCCTCTGCTGCTTTGCAAATTAAGCTCTATTGGCCTTGCTCAACCTGCCATAAACTGGCTCCACTCCTACCTCCAGAATAGGAAGCAGTCAGTACAAATGGGAGACACCCTTTCCTCCCCTCTACCCATCCTCTCAGGCATCCCCAAGGCTCTATCCTTGTCCCCATCCATTTCTCCCTATTCATAAATGACCCTCCCTCTGCCTGTCTCTCTTTAAACGAGCAACTGTATGCCGATGACACCATCATCTACGCCTCAGGCCTCTCTCATGACAGTGTGCTCCCAAATCTCCAAAGAGATTTCAACCGAGTACAAGCCTGGCTGCTGAAAAACCAGCTTAAACTTAACACCAAAGAAACGGTCACCATGGTATTCAGCACAAGACAAAAGCTCGCCTCCCTACCTGCCCCACCACCGATCTCTACCTTGGACGGTGTTCCCCTCGAGTCAGTACCCACCTTCAAGTACTTGGGAGTCTGGCTGGATTCCCACCTCAACTTTTCCACAAATATTGATGCCATTTGCTCCAAACTCTGGCCCAAACTGCCCATCCTCTATCGCCACAAAGCCAGCCTTCCTCTTCCCACCTGGAGTGAACTCATACGCAAAACCATCCTACCAGTTCTGGACTATGTGGACATCATCTATGGCACAGTCCCTACCTTCTCACTCTCAAAACTTGACGTCCTGCTCAATTCCTTTAGTCGATTTGCCACAGCCTCCCCCCCCACTCACTCATCACTTCCTCCTATACTCCATACTATCCCTGATGCCACTCTCGCAAAGGCGGACCGCCCATAGTGCCTCCCTCATATTTAAATATTGGCTTGGCTCCCTTCCCCCCTACCTCTCTTCCTGCCTCCCTCCAGCCATCTCCCCAGGCTACTCACTCCGCCATAGACACGCACGTACCTTCCACCTCCCTCACCCCCTCTCTGCCTCTGGGCAAGCAGCCTTTTCCTACCGGCTCCTTCACCTTTGGAACAACCTCCCACCCACCCTCAACCAGGCCTCCTCGCTATCGGCCTTTAAACAACTCCTCAGGCTCCTTCCCTCCCCTCGCCCTCCCCCTCCCTGCCCAAGATGCTCACCTGAACCCTCCTTAACTCGGGCCTAGCCTACCCTCAGTGGCACCTTTCAGGTAAACATTATTGCGCACGCCAGCGTCATACTGCATAACCACCCACCTGCCGTACTTTCTCTGTGCTAGTCTAGCACACTCTGGACAACCATTACTTGTAAATATGTCTATATATACACTTGTACTATACTGTAAATACAAATTGTTAGTAATGAAATGTCCCGATGTTCCTCTAATCGTCTGTTCTAGCAACAATTGTTACTTTACTGCTTACTGCTATGAAATGTTCTTATACTGTACTATTCATCTGAAATAAGATATTGTCTGTACTTCTCTGCCTCTACTGTGTACACCTTGTACCCGGGTCGCACCTGGAAACGAGCCTCGGCTCAGTGTGCCTTTCCCGGTCAACAATTTTAAAAACAGTAAATAAATAAATATGAAGACAATGAGGGCTTTAAGGTAAGCCTGGCCTCATTTCTGATTAGGAATCACAGGGTTCACTGGGTAGTAAAGTGGGTGGGGAGTATGCATCTAAATCAATATGTTTGCACTGCATGCTTTTGCATCTCTGCTTATGAAGCAGTGGGACCTGCTGGACCTAGGGTCCCTTCTATTCTTAAATTACTGTTACTATGAGAGATGGTATGGCTCTTTACTTCAGAGACGTCTTCTTCAGATCCCAGACAGTCTGCTTCTATGATTCTATCTTGTGTCTAATTGTAAGTCAGTATGTCTAGCTGTTACTTGGTATTTCCTTTTTCTGTGTATTTTACTCTGCTGTGTTTGAATAAGCAGAGGTCTTCTCCCTCTGCATCCCCTCCCAAGTTTAGTACAGAAGGGGAACTTCCCTGAGCTCTCCTCTGGGACTGAACAGCTCGCAAGTTTAGTATGGAAGGGGAACTTCTCTGAGCTCACATATGAGACTGAACAGCGCCCATGTTGAGCACAGAAGGGAAGCTTCCCTGAGCTCACCTCTGGGACTGATCAGTCAGTTTGGCAATCCCAGCACCACACATACATACATACACACATACACTGCCACCAGTACCACAGCACACAGATTGCCATAAGCCTCTGACAGCTCCTGAAACTACAAACCAGCAGAGCAGTCACAGAAATGCCCCACAGAAATGTGCAAATAAGTCATTTATTAACCTTGGAAAAAAAATACACTTTGAAACTATTACAAATCTTGGGCAGCAGAGAGTGTGTGTGTGTGTGGACTTTGAAACTATTACAAATCTTGGGCAGCAGAGAGAGTGTGCGTGTGTGGCATTCTTGCATGTATGTTTGTGTTTGTGAGACAGAAAGAGTGAGAGGGTGAGACAAAAAGAGTGAGAAAGAAAGTGAATGAATGAGAGGTAGAGAGAGACTGTGACATAGAGAACAAGTGTGGAGAGGTTCTGGCATAACAAATGGACCAGACACCAAATTGCAGGTTCAACACACAATCTCTGTGTGATATCTATTCAAAACACAAGAGATAATCTTCAACAATGCCTTATACCTTCTTTGATACATCAGTTTGCAACCACAGACTATACAAGTCTTTCCTCTGCATGTGATCACCACCTACTAACCCACTGATCTAACTTTTCAGTTGAGATTCAGCTTCCCCTATGTGGGCCTTGTTTGCTTGGGTGGTGGGGGCTCAACTAAAAAAAAAAAAACAAGCTAAAGACAAAGAACCTCAGTGCAGAAGCACTGAAGCAAGGGTTACCCCAAAGGGCACTGGCAATAAGCCAAGTTTCAAAAAAATACAACATCACACATACTTCCATAATGCAAAACATCATGGGATGTATATGCAAATCACCATGACATTTCAGACTGGCTCAGGGGGGGAGGCTCTGATATCTCTACCCCAGTAACTTATTTTCTATAATACAGTAACCTAGTACTTTTTACCTTTATCAAAAAGACCTAGTACCATGGTATTTTCAGCATTTACAGGTTTCATACACATAAAGTATACACATCAAGGTATTTTATGACATAGTGCCATTGTATACTAAATCCAACAACGAGGAGCACAGCCTGCTGTTTTACATCAGCTCGGAGATCACAACAATAATCTCCCTGTATGAGGACCTGAGAGGGAAAAGGAAAATTAAAGAGGACACTATAGCATAGTCAAGAAAGGGGAGGGGATGCCCATAGGTGGCCAACCTTATGAACTAAAAATTGTAAAGAATTGATTAGGGTAAGAAACAGAAGAACTGTTGCAACAGATTTAAGAAAAGGTCAGTCCTCAAGAGTGGCAGGAGCTCCCTGTCACAGTGAGCAAGTGAGAGTAAGAGTGAGCATGTGGTGGACCCATGACAGACAGCCTTATAATGAGGGTGTGATTTACCCATGATAGATAGCCTTATAATGAGGGTGTGCTGTACCCATGACTGGCAGCCTTATAATGAAAGTGTGGTGTACCCATGCCAGGCAGCCTTATAATGAGGGTGTGTTGTATCCGTGACAGACAGTCTTATAGCTGGGGTGTGCTGTACCCTTGACAGGCAGCCTTATAATGAAGGGGTGGTGTACCCATGACAGGCAGCCTTATAATGAGGGTGTGGTATACCCATGACAGTCTTATAATGAGGCTGTGATGTACTCATGACAGATAGCCTTATAATGAGGGTGTAGTGTAACCATGACAGGCAGCCTTATAATTAGGGTGTGGTGTACCCATGACAGGCAGCCTTATAATGAAGGTGATGTGTACCCATTACAGGCAGCCTTATAATGAGGATGTGGTATACCCATGACAGTCTTATATTGAGGCAGTGATGTTCTCATGACAGATAGCCTTATAATGAAGGTGTGGTGTACCCATGACAGGCAGCCTTATAATGAAAGTGTGGTGACCTCTTCATTCGCACCTTCAACACCGTCTGTGACCAATTTGCCCTGCTCTCCAAAAGGACGGTCAAAGGCAACCCTGTCCCTTGGATCTCTGACCGTCTCCTTGTCCTGATGCATACTTGCAACTCCCTTTGGCACCTTTCAAATGAGACCAGCCATCCAGCTGATAGGCAGAGGTATAGAGAGGCCTGGAACAAATGTACGTGGGCAATACGCAAAGCCAAGGCCGAGGACTATAAAGCTGCCCTCACTGCTACCTGGGGCGCAAGGCGCAAATTCTGGAATAATATCAAGGAAATCGGTGGAAAAAACCCTACCGCCCCCCCCCAACCTGATTGCTGTTGACAGGCAGCTAACCTCCGACCCCACCAGTATAGCCTCGGCCTTCAGCCAAGCTTTCACTAACCTCAGCCATGTCCTCCCTCCCAACTTCTTTGACCCACCCCCTGACCGGTCCCAACCCCCAGCCTACCCCTCCCTTTCATCTATGGTGCATCACCCTCAAGGCTGCGGATCCTTATCTTAAAAACGCACTAAGACACGCTCATTATAGCAGTGACTCCTTGGATCTGAGGCTTCTCCGGCTCACCCTCCATGACGTACTCTACCCACTCACCCATATTCTCACCCTTTCTCTCCGCCAAGGCAAATTCCCTTCCCTTTGGAAATCTGCCTCCATAACCCCCATATTTAAGAGTGGGAACCGTACTGCCACCAATAATTACCGGCCCATCTCTATACTCCCCCCCTCATCCAAAGTTCTCGAGTGCATTGTCTATGATCAGCTCACTGACCACCTCAACAAACATGATCTTCTCTGTAAACAGCAACATGGCTTCTGCAAAGGACACAGTACGACTACAGCCCTCCTGGAATTCACCGCACACATCCACTCCGCTCTTGACAAAGGCCACACCACTGGTGCTGTATCTGTTGACCTTACTAAGGCATTTGACACCGTCAATCACTCCCTCTTGCTAGTCACTCTCTCCAACATTGGCTTCTCACAGGATGCCCTACACTTGTTCACAGACTACTTATCAGGTAGGTGCCAACAGGTCAAAATTGGCACTACCCTATCCAATAAGCTCCCAATTCTCTCAGAGGTCCCCCAGGGGTCCATCCTTGGTCCACTTCTTTTAAGTCTTTATCTTAACTCCCTCCCTAGCACCTAGTGTCAGCGTGGCTCAGTTCGTAGCACATCCGCCTCTGGACCAGAAGATCATGGGTTCTCGTCCCACACCGGGATTGGACTTGCACCTAAAAATCGCTGGCATCCGAGTGCAGTATTGGGGGGGTTGCTGTACTGCTGGGGTGTGCCATCCTTCAGATGAGACGTTAAACTGAGGTTCCTTCTGCCCATCTTGGTGTTGTCCAGGTGAAAGTAAAAGAACTCAGGGCACTCTTCGCAAAGAGCAGGGAACATTGCCAGTGTCCTGGCCAACATTCCCCTTCCCATAAACCGGTTCATGCAATTTTCCAGGCTGTGTGTGGGTGATGATGTGCGATATGGCCGCCACCACACATTCAGTCACTTCACTTCACTACCAGTCTATCATTGCTTGTAAAACGCTTTGGAATACTGTGTATGAAAAGCGCTATATAAATACTGATTCTTCTGCTCAGGCAACCTGCTGCTTTATGCAGATGATGCTGTCCTTTATGCTTCCAGCCCTGACCCTCCAATCCTCCTTTAGCAAAGCTGAACAGTGGTTCACTGCACAACGCCTCATACTGAACTGCAAGAAGACCAAGTTCATGATTTTCGCTCACACCCAGAATTCTAGAAAGAAACTTTGCCCCCGGGTCCTAACTGCTGACCTAACCCCTCTCAAGCAAGTGGAATCCTTCAAATATCTAGGAATCACCCTTGACCCGGCTCTCAATTTCCATCATCACATACACCACCTGTCCACTGCCCTTAATGTCCACCTTGGCCTGCTCTACCACTTTAAACATTGCCTTACCCAAGACACCCTCAGACTTGCAGTCTCATCCTCTATCCTCTCCCTCCTCGACTACGGGATACTCATATATAGCGCTGCCACCACCTCGGCCCTCAATAGGCTCTGTCTCTCCCTCAACAAAACCTGCTGCCTTATACTGGACTGCGAACGCCTCACTCATAGCTGCTCACTTTATAACTCCACTAACTGGCTTAACTTAGACAATAGAATCCAGTTCCACACCTGTCTTATGGCCAAAAAAATGACCCCTAGGTCTCTTCCCCCCTCCCCCCCGGCCTCACCTCCTTAATCTCTCATGCTACAGCACCTAAAGTAACTCGTAGCTCCAGCAAGAAGCTGTTCACAGTTCCCCGATGTCAAACCTCCCTATTTCAAAGGTCCTTCAGCTTCAAGGCCCCCTCATGGATATGAATGGCCTACCCAGCTTCATCACAAACGAAAATTCTATTGGCCTCTTCAAAACCCACCTTAAGACACCAGTCCTCAAACTACTGCGACTGCTATTGAACCTGTTTCCCGATCCTCCCCCCAATGACAATTGCCTCTGGCTGGCTTGCCTCCCCCCCCCATCTTACTATATACTTATCTGTGTCACCCTAAGTTTCTCTGGTCCTGATTGAGAGCCTCACATTGTACTTTTACCACGTATTTCGCTGTTCAGTTTCCTGCACTGTATGTTTACCTTAATACTGTACTGTCCAATTTTTATGACATGGAACCTTTGTAAATGAGTCTTTGACTCAAAGGTACTTTCCCGAATAAACAAATACCCATAACAGGCAGCCTTACAATTAGGGTGTGGTGTACCCATGACAGTCTTATAATGAGGCTGTGATGTATTCATGACTGAAAGCCTTATAATGAGGGTGTGATGTACTCATGACAGGCAACCTTATAATGAAGGAGTGATGCACCCATGACAGGCAGCCTTATAATGAAGGTGTGGTGTACCCACGACAGGCAGCTGCTTAACGACGGTGTGGTGTACCCATGACAGACAGCCTTATAATGAGGGTGTGGTGTACCCATGGTAGGCAGCCTTAAAATTGGTGTGTAATGCACCATGACAGTCTTATAATGAGGGTGTGATGTACCCACGACAGGCAGCTTTATAATGAGGGTGTGGTGTACTCATGACAGGTATCCCTACAACAGGGGTGTGATGTACCCATGACAGTCTTATAATGAGGGTGTGATGTACCTATGACAGGCAGCCTTATAACAAGGGTGTAATGCACCCCAACAGCCTTATAATGAGGATGTGGTATACCCATGACAGGCAGCCTTATAATGATGGTGTGGTGTGGTGAACCCATTACATGCAGACTTATAATGGGGGTGTGGTGTACCCATCACAGTCTTATGATGAGGGTGTGATGTACCCATAACTGGCAGCCTTAAAATGAAGGAGTGGTGTACCATGGCAGTAAGCCTTATAATGAGGGTGTAATGTACCCATGACTGGCAGCTTTATAATGAGGGTGTGGTGTACCCATGACAGGCAGCCTTTTAATGGGGATGTGGTGTACCCATGACAGTCTTATAATGAGGGTGTGATGTACCCACGACAGGCAGCTTTATAATGAGGGTGTGGTGTACTCATGACAGGTATCCCTACAACGGGGGTGTGATGTACCCATGACAGTCTTATAATGAGGGTGTGATGTACCTATGACAGGCAGCCTTAAAATGGGTGTGTAATGCACCATGACAGTCTTATAATGAGGATGTGGTATACCCATGACAGACAGCATTGTAATGAAGGTGTGGTGTACCCAAGACAGACAACTTTATGATGAGGATGTGGGGTACTCAAGACAGACAGCCTTATATTGAGGATGTGATGTACCCATGACTGGCAGTCTCATAATGAAGGTGTGGTGTACCCATGACAGACAGCCTTATAATGAGTGTGTGATGTACCCATGACAGGAAGCCTTATAATGGGTGTGTGATTCACCGTGACAATCTTATAATGAAGGTGTGGTGTACTCATGACAGGCAACCTTATAATGAGGGTGCGGTGTACCCATGACAGGCAGCCTAATAATGGGGGAGTGGTATACCAGTAACAGTTTGATAATGAGGGTGTGATGTACCCATGAAAAGGCAGCCTTATAATGGGGGTGTGGTGTACTCATTACAGTAAGCCTTATAATGAGGGTGTGATGTACCTGTGAAACGGCAACATTATAATGAAGGTGTGGTGTACCCAAGACAGGCAACTTTATAATGAGGATGTGGGGTACTCATGACAGACAGCCTTATAATGAGGATGTGATGTACCCATAACTGGCAGTCTTATAATGAAGGTGTGGTGTACCCATGACTGACAGCCTTATAACAAGGTGCGGTGTAGACCAGCCGACTGGCTCCACCACCAAATCGGAGATCTCCATACTCGGGAGGAAGACCAGGTCCTGCGAATGCCCAGAATAATGGGTTGAAGAGGCAACGGCCTGTGAGAAGCCCAATGAGATCATAAGTTGGGGGGAAGTCTTGGCCAAACTGCGAGAGTTCATCGTCGACCCAGGCATTATAATGGGGGGTGGTGTATTTACTATAGAGAGTCTTATAATGAGGGATGGTGTAGTTACTATAGACAGCCATACAATGAGGGTTGATGTATTTGCTAGGGTTCAATATCAAAACGACAGCAAGTGTACATCACCAAAATGAAGAAATGTGATGTACACTCCCAGCGACCACATTAACGCCAAACAGAAACTAATATATCTATGTGGGGGCTGTGCCCCCCCGCACCCCTTATCCTGGGGGCTTCCCCCCCCGCACCCCTTTAATTTAGATTCTTAACTCCAGAGGGGTGCGTGTTGAGAAGGGGGGAGTGGCCCCCCCCAAAAAAAGTTAAACTCCTGCAGACACTCGGGGCAAAAAAAATTATACCCCTACACAGCCCCAAACCCTAGTTCTTTCCCACTGCAGCCAGCCACCCTCACCACCACACCACATGGCCAGCTCTGCAACACCACACCACACAACCTCCCACATACCTTCACTATCATCATCCCTCCTCTTCCCTTCACCCTCCTCTATATTCGACGTTCTTGCATCACTACCCTTACAGGGTAGCTCACATTACAGGTGCTGAGATTGAGTCGCTATATCTGAGACACTCAATCTCAGTTGCCCATATCATGGTATACCATTTACTAAAGACAGCCTTATAATGAGGGGTGGTGTATTTACTATAGCCAGCCTTACAGTGAGGGGTGGTGTATTTAATAGAGACAGCCTGATAATGAGGGGTAGTGTAGTTACTTTGGACAGCCTTACAAAGAAGGGTGATGCAAGACAGCCTTATAATGAGGGTCACTTTTTATTTTTTTTTTTACTTTCTATTTATACTCCCCCTGCCCTCTGTGCTCCGCTCCTTCGGAAGACACCTGGCATCATGTCCTCATTACTTCCTGCTTGGAGCCCGTAGCAGTCCCCCCATGTAGCCTTGGATTCCCCCCAGGTGTGGACGAGGTGGGTCCTACACACCCTGAACAAATGCACTTCATCAGGGGTCACCAATCAGGACAGGCAAGGGACCTTGAGGATCTGTGCTGGCGCTCCGTCAACCTGGAGCACAGGGAGCCATTTTCAAGGTTTCCTTGGGTGTGAAGTGTGCCCTGATGTCAAAGCGGAGCCCTGCCGAGGTCCATCACACCCACCCCTTTCTGAGGCCAGACGCTCACTGTACATCAGGCCTCCACCTGAGGTCAGTTGAGCACCAAGCCGTATCCCCCCTCCCTCCCATGAGAAGACGAGCGGTCCTATGGGCACTCAAGCCTCCTCCACCTGGACAGCCTTCCAGTGCCCGAGGCTCATTCCCAAACCTGGGTGACTGGTGTCAGAAGCGGTAGCGCTACCACTGTGCCAGCTGGCCAGCCGTGTTTTTACTATAGACAGTCTTTTAATGGGGGTGGTGTATTTACTGTAGACAGCCTTATAATGAGGGGTGATGTATTTACTAGAGATAGTTTTATAATGAGGGGTGGTGTAGTTACTATTGACAGACTTATAATGATGAGTGGTACATTTACTGTAGACAGTCTTATCATCGGGGGTGGTGTATTTACTACAGACAACCTTCTAAAGAGGATGTGGTGTATTTACTGTAGACAGCTTTATGATGAGGGGGGAGGTGTATTTACTATAAAAAACCTTATAATGAGAGGTGGTGTATTTACTTTAGACAGCCTTATAATGAGGGGTGATGTATTTACTGTACACAGCCTTTCAATAAGGGAGTGATGTATTATTTATTTAGTTATTTATTGAAACGTTTCACCAGAAAGGCACACTGAAGAACAAGTTGCTCTTCTCCGGGTGCGTCCTGGGGGAAATGGAAAGGGGAGACATATATACAGAGTACAATTCACATATGGATAATACAATGCATAGAAAATGATCATCTTACAATTACTTGTAATGAGGTGTGGTGAATTTACTATAGACAGCCTTATAATGAGGATGTGGTATATTTACTGTAGACAACCTTATAATGAGGGTGTGGTTTATTTACTACAGACAACCTTTTAATGAAGGGGTGGTGCATTTACTGTAGAAAATCCTATTATGAGGGGTGGCGTATTTATTAGAGACAGCAATATAAAGAGAAGTAGTGTATTTACTGTGGACAGCTTTATAATGAGGGGGTGTATTTACCGTAGACAGTCTTATAATGATGGTATGGTGTGTTTACTATAGGTAGCCTTGCAAAGAGGGGGTGGTGTATTTACTAGAGATAGCCTTATAATGAGAGGTAGTGTATTTACGGCAGACAGCCTTAGAATGAGGAGGTTGTGTATTTCTGTAGACAACCTTATAATGAGGATGTGGTGTTTTTACGATAGCCAGTCTTACAATGAGGGAGTGATGTATTTACTACAGACAGCCTTATAATAAGAGTGTGTTGTATTTACTGTAGACAGCTGTATAAGGAGGAGTGGTGTAGTTACCATAGACAGCCTTACAACGAGGGGTGATGTATCTACTAGATACAGCCTTATAATGATGAGTGGTGTATTTACTGTAGACAGCCTTACAATGAGGGGTGGTGTAGTTACTAGACAGCCTTACAATGATGGGTGATGTATTTACCAGAGACATCCTTGTAATGAGGGGTGGTGTATTTATTGTAGACAGCCTTATCATGAGGGGGTGATGCATTCACTACAGACAACCTTATAATGAGGGTGTGGGTTATTTACTGTAGACAGCCTTACAATGAGGGATGATGTGTTTACTAGAGACAGCCTTATAATGAGGGGTGGTGTAAATACTATAGAGAGTCTTATAATGAGGGGTGGGGTATTTACTGTAGACAGCCTTACAATTTATTTATTTTATGTCTTTGATAACCGGGTGAGCAAACTGATACAGAGGACCGTTTTCAGTTGTGACCCAGCCACCAGGTTGGAAAACACAACAAACATCAATACAATACAGAGATACAATTAGAGCAAAACAGAACTGCCAAAAACACTTGGTATGAGGTCACATTACATAGTACAAATATTTCAGAGAAATCAGTACATACTGGTGTAGTGACATGCATTAAGTGGCTATGCAATATAAAAGGCTTAACGTGGGGATTATGGTAAAGTATTACGTGCAATGTACGTATAGTCACCGGGGAGCCAAGGAAATAAATACAGTTAAAACGAAGGTTTAATCTATCACCAGGAGTGGGATAGGCACAAGTCATTGGCAGAAATGCAACTTAAGTTAAGTTGCAGAATCTGCTAACAGTTCAGTAAAATAGGTAGTCATATCCAGATTGAACAGAGGAGCAGACAGTGCAAGAGGGTAGGGACACTGGAAGTAGGGGAGGGCACGATTAGGTGTTATGCCAGGATACAGGCCCTGGTACCGCCTGGGGAACAGCTGCAGTTACAAGCGGCCTCAGTCAGGAGCCACGCCCTTAAGTTTGCCATGAAAGACTGATGTGAGGGGGTTGATCTGATGGACAAAAGAAGTCTATTCCAGAGGGAAGGGGCAGAGACGGAGAAGGCTTTACTACTCATGGTAGTAGTAGTGGTGTGGGATTTGACTGGTCACAATGAGGGGTGATGTGTTTACTAGAGACAGCATTATAATGACGGGTGATATATATACTATAGAGAGTCTTATAATGAGGGGTTGTGTAGTTACTATAGACAGCTTTAAAATGAGGGGTGATATATTTACTAAAAACAGTCTTATAATAAGAAGTGGTGTATTTACTGTAGACAGTCTTATAATGAGGGGGTGGTGTATTAAGTGTAGACAGTCTTACAATTGGAGGGAGTGTATTTACTACAGACAACCTCATAGTGAGGGATAGTGTATTCACTACTGATAATCTCATAATGAGGGGGTGGTGTATTTACTGTAGACAGCCTTATAATGAGGGTGTTGTGTATTTCCTATAGACAATCTGATAACGAGGGGTGGCGTATTTACTGTAGACAGCATTATAATGAGAGGTGGTGTATTTACTTTAGACAACCTTATAAAGAGTGGGTGGTGTATTTATTGTAGACAAACATTTTATGAGGGGTGGTGTATTAACTAGAGACAGCCTTATAATAAGGGGTAGTGCATTTACCGTAGACAGCCTTATCATGAGGGGGTGGTGTGTTTACTATAGACAGCCTTAAAATGAGAAGGTGATGTATTTACTAGAGACAGACTTGTAGTGAGTAGTGGTGTATTTACTATAGGCAGCCTTATAATAAGAGGTAGTGTATTTTATTTAGACAACCTTATAATCAGTGGGTGGTGTATTTACTGTGGACAACCTTATTATGAGGGGTGGTGTATTTACTAGAGACAGCATTATAATGAGAGGTAGTATATTTACTGTAGACAGCCTTATAATGAAGGTGTGGTGTGTTTACTGGAGGCAATCCTACACTGAGGGTGGTGTATTTACTAGAGATAGCCTTATAATGAGGGGTAATTTACTGTAGAGAGCTTCAGAATGAGAGGGTGGTGTATTTACTGATGATAGACTTATAATGAGGATGCGGTGTATTTACTATAGACAGCCTTACAATGAGAATGATGTATTTACTAGAGACAGCCTTATAATGATGGTGTGTTGTATTTATTGTAGACAGCCTTATAATGAGGAGTGATGTATTTGCTAGAGACAGCCTTATAATGAGTGGTGGTGTATTTACTATTGACAACATTATGAAGAGGGTGTTGTGTATTTACTATAGACAATCTTATAATGGGGGGTGTATTTACAGTAGACAACCTTATAATGAGGGTGTTGAGTATTTACTGTAGACAATCTTATAATGAGGGGGTGATACAGTATATTTATTGTAGACAGCCTTATAATGAGTGGGTGGTGTATTTAATAGACACAGCCTTATAATGAGAGGTAGAGTATTTATCGTAGACTGCCTTATAATGAGGGGGTGGTGCATTTACTGTGGACAACCTTATAATGAGGGGTGGTGTATTTATTAGAGACAACCTTATAATGAGGGGTAGTGTATTTACTGTAAACAGCCTTAGAATGAGGGGGTGATGTATTTACTATAGACAGCCTTATAATGAGAGGGTAGTGTATTTACTGTAAACAGCCTTAGAATGAGTGGGTGGTGTATTTACTATTGACAGCCTTACAATGTGTGGGTGGTGTATTTCCTAGAGACAGTCTTATAATGAGGGGGTAGTGTATTTACTATAGCCAGCCTTATAATGAGGGTGTGGTGTATTTACTATAGACTACCTTACAATGAGTGGGTGGTTTATTTACTAGAGACGGCCTTATAATGAGGGGTAGTGTGTTTACTGTAAACAGCCTTAGAATGAGGGGGTGGTGTATTTACTATAGACAGCCTTATAATGAGAGGGTAGTGTATTTACTGTAAACAGCCTTAGAATGAGTGGGTGGTGTATTTACTATTGACAACCTTACAATGAGTGGGTGGTGATTTCCTAGAGATAGTCTTATAATGAGGAGGTAGTGTACTTACTGTAGACAGCCCTACAATGAGGGGGTGGTGTATTTACTAGAGGCAGCATTATAATGAGGGGTAGTGTGTTTACTGTGGATAGCCTTAGAATGGGGGGTGATGTATTTACCATAGACAGCCTTATAATGAGGATGTGGTGTATTTACTATAGACTACCTTACAATGAGTGGGTGGTGAATTTACTAGAGACAGCCTTATAATGAGGGTGTGGTGTATTTACTGTATACTACCTTACAATGAGTAGGTGGAGTATTTACTAGAGACAGCTTCATAATGATGGGGTAGTGGATTGACTGTAGACAGTCTTACAATCGGGGGAGGGTACATTTACTAGAGACAGCCTCATAACGACAGGGTAGTGTGTTGACTGTAAACAGCCTTACAATGAGGGGGTGGTGCATTTACTTGAGAGATACTCATAATAATGGGGTAGTGTACTGACTGTAGACATCCTTACAATGAGGATGTGGTGTATTTACCATAGACAGCCTTATAATGAGGGTGTGGTGTATTTACTATAGACTACCTAACAATGAGTGGGTGGTTTATTTACTAGAGACGGCCTTATAATGAGGGGTAGTGTGTTTACTGTAAACAGCCTTGGAATGAGGGGGTGGTGTATTTACTATAGACAGCCTTATAATGAGAGGGTAGTGTATTTACTGTAAACAGCCTTAGAATGAGTGGGTGGTGTATTTACTACAGACAGCATTACAATGAGTGGGTGGTGTGTTTACTAGAGACAGCCTTATAATGAGGGGGTAGTGTATTTACTGTAGACAGCCTTACCATGAGGGGGTGGTGTATTTACTAGAGACAGTGTTATAATGAGGGGTAGTGTGTTTACTGTAAACAGCCTTAGAATGGGGGGGTGATGTATTTACCTTAGACAGCCATATAACGAGGGAGCGGTGTATTTACCATAGACAGCCTTATAATGAGGGTGTGGTGTATTTATTATAGACTACCTTACAATGAGTGGGTGGTAATTTTACTAGAGACAGCCTCATAATGATGGGGTAGTGGATTGACTGTAGACAGTCTTACAATGGGGGGGGGTGTATTTACTACAGACAGCCTCATAATGACAGGGTAGTGTGTTGACTGTAGACAGCCTTACAGTGAGGAGGTGGCGCATTTACTTGAGACAGCATCATAATAATGGGGTAGTGTACTGACTGTAGACATCCTTACAATGATGGGGTGTTGTATTTACCGTAGACAGCCTTATAATGAGGATGTGGTGTATTTACTATAGACTACCTTACAATGAGTGAGTGGTTTATTTACTAGAGACAGGCTCATATTGACAGGGTAGTGTATTGACTGTAGACAGCTATGATAAATATGTGGTTTACTCCCTGAATGAGGCCTTATAGTGAGGATGTTGTGTGCCTGTACCTCACAATTCACAGCAGCTTCCACTATCGAGTATTAATAAGACCACTGTCTCAGAAGGCTGGATAGGGATGCTACAGCCAGAGATGAGAAGGAAAACTGATGGAATTGTTCCCTTTAGAAACTCTAGCTAGTCCCACATAGCTGACTGCCTTTTTCTTCTTTAATAAATTCAGCTGTGAGGTATTCTTCCCTTTTATTGCCCCTCCCCCTCCCCTAGCTTGAGAACAGTACTCATAAATATTATGTCATTTTCCTTTCATTTCATCGGGACAGTCTGTTGGGTCCTGTCACAGTGTGCGTCAGGTCTCTGGTATCCCCAAAGCTTCCCCGCTAATGAGGGTGAGTCTCTCTGGGACACCATGCTACACCTGTCCCATGGTGCAGCTGGTCAGAGAAGCGACCATCTGTGTCGAACGTTTATTTTTGTCATTTCTGCATGAACTGTTGTGACCAGCCCTAAGAGTTCAACAGCAGGTCTATCAAACAGAAATATTCACATGGTTGTACTGAACTGCACGATTTTCTAGGTTTTTGATTTAGTCCCCCGTTGTACTTTTCAAATGCCTTGACAAGATTGGAGCTAAATCCTCTGTTGGTCTGTAAAACATCTGCCTGTCAAAAATTGGCCAGTTAAAGTGTTTGCTTGTGACATCTCGTCTATCACCAGGGAAATCATTGTGATGTTATAATATCAGAAACACAGTCAGAGGACATCAAATTATCATCAGAGCATTTTGTGTAGATTTAAGGGCTAAGCTGACCAAATTATGCATTCTAAACCCTGGGAAAGATAATGAAAACTGTATCCTGTAGCCAGCCTGGTAAGTCAGGGTCATTTGCAGTGACTTATGCTGCAGTGCACAGTACTATGGTTCAAGGTTCACCCTTGTTCTCTAATTTCCAGGCTCAGCAGAGTGCAGGCAAGTTGCGAAGGGAAAGCATTCTCTCTCTCTGGGGTTGGGGGTGAGGAGGATGTCGCTGTGTGTGCACGTGTGTGTGTTATGTTTGCGCGAGTGTGTGTGTGTGCATGTGTGTGTATGTGTGTTGCTAACCCTGTGTGTTCTTGAAGCCTTGTGAGTGGTGATGTCCTCACCCATGTGAGGCCCCAAAATACTCTAATTAGGGTGTAAAAGTTCCCCTTCCCCCAAGTGAGATCAGAGAACAATACATACAAATCCTTTCAAGGGTATCTCCTCCATAGAATTTACAGATAGTTGCCCCTATGCATTAAGGTGTCTTGCCTACATTCTTAATGCCACTAACTGGGGGGTTCAGTGGACCCCAGCAGCATTCATTTAAGGGGGCACATGTCCCTTGCGTACACAGTCCTCCAGACGATTATGTGGCTACGTGTGCAGCCAGTACAGTGGCATGTCTGGGAGCATGCCCGCACTCCACTCCATTCACAAAAGTGTGGAGTGCTGGGCAAGGGAGTGCAGGATACAGCAGTGAGGATCCTGCCATATCTTTTACACATCCTCTTGACATCCATCTGCCATGGCGGGACAGGTAATCCCCCCACCGTGATGCCCCGGCCTACTGGGCTCACTGTGATCGCTGGGGACATCCATTTGGGCACTCACCCGTATATTTAATAAAAACTGGACCCGCCTCTACCCAGAATCCCCTTCTCATATGGAGCAGGGGATCCACTACAGAACCCAGAATGGGCATCTGACCTGATGCCCGCCTGTGTCCCTCAATCCCCCCCCACACAGTCTTGCACACTGGGGGAGCAGGGCTGCATACAGGCACCCTGCAGGGGTGCACAGTTGTGCATATTGTGCACCCTGTGCCTGTCCCCCAGTGCATGGTTACATGGGCCAGGTACGCACGAATCACGCATACCTGTTCCGCAATAGTGCATAGCTCCCACTGGGAGGGATTCAGGATTAGCCACCCTATCCACTGCCTGTACAGCATATAATAGTGCCGCCCACCCACCTAAGGTGGTATGTAGACTCCTTGACCCCAGTAGCAGCAGGCAGACTCTGCATTTGGAGAGCTGGCTGCTCAGTAATATGTATGAGGTAATCCTTTGCCTTAAAGGAGGCTCACGGTGCGGATCTACCAGAGGGGGTAGCCCAGGCATAAGGGCAGGGAGCCCCTGTACATACTTCCAATGAGCGGTGGAGGGCTGGACCGAACAGCAGAGCAAGTACACAACACATAAAGAACAGTCAATGTATGCGATGTTTTAACCCCAGAAATCCCTTACTTAAAGAGCTAGTGTGCTGCCTAAAATTAATAGTAGTTTTTAAAAACAATCAACTATTACCTTTTATATCTGAGGTGCTTTTTCTTTTCTCTTTGGATTAATAGAAGATTTTGTACCTGATGTTAGTGGGTGTGATCTGTGGAAAAGCACTGTGCCTGACAGCTGACATGTCTAGTTCTATCCCACCCACTACATCATCATTATTGTGACATCCGTAGATGCCAGGTCAATCACCTGTGATGTCACAGTCAGTGATGTCACAGTGCTGATGATGTAGTCGGGGGTTCGAACTAGATATGGCAACCGCCAGGCAAAGTGCTGTTCCACACATCCAGCAAAGTACTGTCACATAATGAACATTCTAATGAACAAATGGAAAAAGAAAAATACTTGAGAAGTAAAAACTTACAACTGACTACTTCTTAAAATTCGTAACAGTTTCCTGTCTCCTATTTCTGGTTGCACTAGCTCTTTAATGCTTACACTTTACGCATCTCTTCCCCACTCAGAGAGATGCCCTGGAGATAGAACCTATGCAAACTAGGGGCCCAATTCCAGGACAGCTTACACTGGCGCAAGCTGAGTCATGCCAAACCACATGGCATAACTCGCAACCTGCACCATGCGTTACGCCAGTTGCAATTTCGAAAGGTGCCTTGTGCCATGCCTGCTGTGGGTTATGCCAAATGTGAGATACACCACCCACTACGCCGCAACCCACAATGACATGGCATAAGGGTGGGTTACGGCAGCAACTGTGCCCTGTTCCAAAAGGGCGGCTCCTGTAACCCACTTACTCTATTCCAGGAGCCACAATGGCACAGTGGAGTTAGAACATCTCAGAGATGCCCTAAGGAGCATCCGTCAGTGTCATCCGATGGATGCCCACTCAGCAGTGCTGCGGCAAAGGTTCTGCTGTGCTCCCCATGCCCCCATAAACACGGCCATGCCCCCCACCCCCCGTATGTTGGGGACCCCAAGGGGTCCATTTTCTAATGTGCCCCCCCATACTTCTGTGCCATCTGTCCAGCCCCCCCAAACCCTCTGGTGCTTGCCGTGGTGTTCCAGGGTGGGGGGGGCACTGGGGGGGCAGTCTGCAGCAGGCTGCAACTTGTGGCATACAGGGCCATGGCGCACGCCTACGCCTGCCGCAAGTCACAGGTTGTAGGTGCCAGGACCCTGCTACTCTTGGAATACAGTGCAGGTTCCATGGCATAGTGGTGAATGTCATAACTCGCATACTTCTGCGAGTTGCGACATTCATCCAGGAATTGTCCCCTAGCAGAATTTGAAGTCTAGGTTCAAACTCTGCTTGGTGTCACACTCCACTCTAGGCAGTTGGCTCAGATTTGTTTCTCTGCTTGAAAAGAGCTGTCGCCCCGAAGTTCCGCTCCAGTATTCTGGTCTCCAGAAAGTGTTTTTATTTAGTTATTTTTAATCTGTGTTGTCTACCACTCAGTTAGTTCTAAATAACTCTACATTAGTTTAGGAGTTTTAGTGACATTGCTCATTTCTGTACTTTCTCCGTATCCCATTTCGGTTCCCAGGAACCAGAGAAAGCCTGTCAAACTGCGGTTCCCACCTTTGGGAAACTGCTCTTATTTTCAATTATTTTGACTATTTTTAATTAAATTGCAAATGATTTTAGCAGTCCTGCTTTATTTCTGTTCGTTGTTCCTGTTTTTGAGGGAACTGGACTTTCCGTTGAATTGAACTGGACCAATTTCTCTTTCCAACTCAGTTTACAACCTCTGTTGGCTGTTTTGGGTTATTTAGTTGGCAGTTCTCAGAAAAGAGGACCACATTCTTTAGAAACCTGCTATTTTTTTCTGACACAACTAAAAGTGTCTCTGGCAGAACTCCTATTTGAAACTAACTGTGTTTCCTCACATGGTCTTCAGAAATTGGCAAGTCTAATAGACCCAATGAAAGGACAGGACCAACAGGCTTTAAAAATTGCTAACTTTGTTTCCAGCTCCTGGCAAAGGCGGACTGCCACTAGCATTGTTTTAGGTGCCTAGGTTCAGATCATGACTGTACTAATTGTGAGCTCTGTATTACATTTTGCTCTGAACACAAAAGGACTAAAAAGAGACAAGAGTTTACGGGTTCTCAGTCTGCCTCCATGTCACCAAAAAATAATAAAGGCTCTGAGGGCGTTCCAAATGATGGTGGAAAGCACGCATCAGAGGGTTTGTCTTCTCAAATTCTGTACAGCAGCAGTCCCTGTCAAAGGGGACAGAGAAAAATGATAATGTCGCCCAGCCATCAGACAAGCATAAAGATGGTAAAACTACAAGGGTGTCCGAAAGGGGGAACCCTCAGTCCAATGATGTCAAAATACGAATAAGAAAGCCTCACATCAGGCACTGGAAACAGTGTCTGCTAAGAAAAAACAAAAAGAAAAGAAAGCCCTTACCACTCTTCCTGAAAAAGGAAAAGAGCAGCCTTTGGACCAAAGACAGATACACTCTTCAGAGGACAAAACAAAAATGTAGCAATTTTTCCAGGCCTTCCAGGGCAAGGGAAATCTTATGGATATGCCCCACCCCCACCCCGGCTCAGGCAGTATAGCGCAGTGGTCTAAGGCTCTGAGCTGCAAATATGGTGACATCCAGCAGACCAGACCTGGGTTTGAATCCCACAGCTTCCACTTGCATACTGTGTGACCCTGAGCAAGTCACTTAACCTCCTTGTGCTCCCAGGTCGCTCCTGTAAAAAAGCTTTCAGCTTAGTGTGCTATACCTGGTTAAATAACTAACTAAAAAAAAGGCTCCAGCCTTTCTGCATGTGTGGAGGAGGAGGAAGACATGTACTATGAATACTGGGATACTGGGATGCATAGGGAGGGGCATCACAAATAGGAAAAGGGAAGTTGTTATCCCTCTATACAGACAGTTGGTGAGACCCCATCTGGAGTACTGTGTGCAGTTTTGGAGACCTCATCTATGCAAGGACATAGACAGGATGGAACCAGTCCAGAGGAGGGCAACTAAAATGGTGCAGGGTCTGCAGCAGAAACCATATGAAGAGACTGAGAGAGCTTAATATGTATACTCTTGATGAAAGGAGGGACAGAGGGGACATGATAGAAACTTTCAAGTACCTCAAGGGAATCAACAAAGTCCAGGAGGGTAGCATCTTTCAGAAAAGAGATGTGTAAGAACAAGGGGCACAATTTAAAGATAGAGGGGACGGCTCAGGGGTAATGTGAGGACATTTTTTTCACAGAGAGGGTTGTGGATACATGGAACCACCTTCCTGAGGAGGTCGTTGGGTCTAAAACAGTGGGGGAATTCAAACATGCATGGGACAGACATAAGGCAATTATAGTAGGGGTTGCAGGAAGTAGGCTGTTGGTTAACTAGAATCTGCAGCTTATCCAATAGATAGGGAAATGGGCAGACTGGGTGGGCCAAGTGGTCCTTATCTGTCGTCAAAGTCTATGTTTCTATGTTTCTATCAAGATGAGAAGGAAGGTGAACCTATTGAACCAGATGGCTCATTTGAGCAAGAATCTGGCTCCCCCCAAGGCCTACAGAGGACAACTCATCTGTTTTCTCCTTTGTTAGACAAATGGTGAACACCCTCAACATCCCCCCTCTGGAAACATAGGATGAGGAGGATGCAGAATTTATTGACACGTGGGGCTAGCTCCTACAATGAGGTTGCTGGTCCCCATTCACAAATCATTACAAAAAGCCACTTTTAAAAATCTTGTCTGCACCTACCTCAGTTGCAGTCATAGATAAAAGGACTGAAGAGAAGTATCAGGTTGACAGACAGGGGGTTGAATAGCTGTATGCCCACCCTGATCATAGCGGTGTAGTCCAGGCACCTGCATGTCAGAGGGCTAAGGTATCTTCCTCTGCACGGTCCCCTGAAAAGGACTCCAGAAAATTGGATACTATGGCTAAAACACTTTACACGTCAGCTTCACTGCTCACCAGACAGGCAGCTTACTCAGCCCTGTACCAGAAGGCACTGGGAAATACAATGCTGGCACTGGCTGAAAAGACTAATGGTAAGTTGGCACAGGACCAGATTGCCACAGCAAAGTCAGCCTGTGGACACTAATGATACTGCCTCAAGAGTCTTTGCACAGGTAGTTTCTTTGAGGTGATTCTCCTGGCTAAGTACAACCATCCTTTCCCAGGACACTCCGACAAAAGCCATGGATTTCCAGTTTGCAAGACACTCACTTTCTGGTGACAAAACAGGCATACATGAAAAAAGTTGAATACAAAACCATTTACGGGAACAACACTGACAAGGAAAAGGCCTTTATGTCCTACAGGCTTTATGACGGGGGGGCAGGGGCAAGGGCTACTTTCCAAGAGTTTCGTGCTCCATATGCCCCATGTGAGTATCAGCCCCAAAGAGGTTACTATAGGGGCAGAGACAGGAGGGGCTCCAAGCATTAGGGTTGTCAGAATTTGTTCAAAAAAGATTTGAACCCTCCTCAAACCCTGGTGTTTGAGCTCTAATTTAGAACTCGAACACTACAGGGTTTGCAAAGGTGTTCGACTTTTATTTTATTACTTAAACGGCACTGCAGTGCCACTGCCTGCTGTTTCCTGGGGCTGTGAGGTCAACTCTGGACACAGACACTGGGAGAGACGACACAGGGGTATAATTATGGGGGGATGAGGTGGCAAAGGTGAGTGCATTTGTCATGCCCAACACTCAGCCTGTTTTGCTGCTGCTGCCTGCTGGTGTGCTAGGAGAGCCTGCCATTCTGGAGGGTGTTGGGTTTCACTGGTGGGTCCTGGGACAGAGAGCCGCAAGAGAGCGTGGCGAGCTGTGGGTGGCGGCTAGACAGTTAGACATAGCTGGGGGGGAGGGCATCGCTGTACAAGTTGGCCTGGCTGGAACTGAGAGGAGCAGAAGTGAATTGTAGCGGGGAGGGAGAAAGTGACGGACCGCACTGCACCCAGAAGTAGCGGAAACACACACCTCCGCCAGTAGCGAGGTTTCAGGATGAGCGGGCGGGAAACTGACTGCTGGCATGAAGAGAATTGCAGTGCTCATGTCTAGGTGTTTGGTGCTACATTTCCCACTCCTCCTGCGAATGTCCTACCTGTTTAAAATTGAATGATGCTGCTGCTGCTGCTGGCGTCCACCCACTGATGCTTTGCTTGCCAGTGCTGGGAGTTGGTCGCGGAGTCTTTATGGCCTGGGATTGAGTGGTATAGAACTGAGGGCACCCGTGAGTGACTGCAAGGGTTTATTCAGTCGGGCATCAGTCAGGTTGAGACAGCAGCCTGTGGAAGTTAACTGGAGGCTGTCAGCTGGAAGTTTGGAAGGGAGAGGACAGAGGAATACAGACTGCTGGTGGCTCGAGGTGGAGGCTGCTGCAAGCAACAACTAACTGGGAGGTAGGACTGACTGGTGGTGCTGCAGTTTGGTGGGTGGGGGTGAGTAGTGATTGGGGGGATAGCCAGCAATATCATCATGCTGTGGGGGGGACTGTATGCTTACTATGCTGTATGGACAAAAACAAGACAAAGTAATTAAACAGAGGAGGTGGTGGGAGCGAGGGGATTACTGTTTGCACAAGGCAGTTCTAAGCTGGCAGGTGCTACACACTATTGGCCATTTGATTTGGTGCCAGTCAGGGTCAGGGAGTGCCCAGGAAAAAAGAAGTCTGCTGCAATCTAGGATCCATTCTCTCTTCCTGTTGTGTCTGGAGTGGGTGAGTTGCTCTACCAGCAACCGTAAACAGCACAGCAATCAGCAAAGCAGCACAAAACTGCTCAACCTGCACCAACATAGCTCTAGTCTGCAGGAAGGCAAGGGTAGGTGGAGTTTAATTACAGTATGTTTATTGGCGGTCTGCTCTGCTCTGCTGTGTTGATCGTGTCTACTGTACTGTCTACAGTCAGTGTCTGATTTAAAATGCTGTGCTGTCTAGTGTCTCTCCTGTGTGCCACCTGAGCCTAACTATGTCTGCTTTGGTAGGGGCTGACAATGTATGTAGAGAAAAATGGGCAGACTGGGTGAGTCAAGCAGTCCCGACATCCTGACAGCTGTGCAAAATCAAAAATAATGCATATAATTTACTTTTGGTGGGTAGCACAGCACTTGCAATACGAGGCTGGTTGAGAGTAAGGTTGTCATCCCCCCCCCAACCTTTACACCAACATTACTCCTCTAGATGGACTGACAGCTGGGAGGGAGGGACTAGTTAAATTAGTGTGTTAATTATACTGTTAGTGTACATGCACGCGAGTGGTGCAAAGTGTACAGTTGAATCATGTGACTCAAACTTTCAGTTGTGCAGCAGGAAATCGTCGAGGCAGACTTAGCTGGGTGAGTAGCGGAGCAGACGTGTTGTGCTCTGCTCCATATTCTGGAGAAAAAAATTACACTTTGAGCAGCGGCAGGCGCTGGTAGTGGTGTGGAAGCAAGGCATTTTTTCTGTGTGGCAGAAATTACAGGGGGGTCAATGGACTGGAGCAGCCAGGCAGTGGCAGAAGGGACAGTTGGCAAGGTGGTTTGTTGGGAAGGGAGTACAGGAGTAGGCAGGTAGGGGGACTGTAGACTCAACTGACTGGGAGCCTTGGGGGTATCTGTGTACAGGACAGGTTATCATCCTGCCGTGTGCACTTTGCTATACGGTACCTGTGACTCCTTCTACTTGGCGTGTGGGCCTGGCCAGCCTATCATCCTGCTGTGTGCCCTTTAAATGCAGTGTATCCTACCCAGTGTGTGACTGTGTGCCCTTTAAATGCAGTGTATCCTACCCAGTGTGTGACTGTGTGCCCTTTAAATGCAGTGTATCCTACCGAGTGTGTGCCCTTTAAATGCAGTGTATCCTACCCAGTGTGTGACTGTGTGCCCTTTAAATGCAGTGTATCCTACCCAGTGTGTGACTGTGTGCCCTTTAAATGCAGTGTATCCTACCCAGTGTGTGACTGTGTGCCCTTTAAATGCAGTGTATCCTACCCAGTGTGTGACTGTGTGCACTGTGGAGTTCAGCAGCTAATTCTGTGGTATCCTTAAATACTTGCCAGAAATAGTTCCCTGTTGGGAGAAGAGACAGAAAAATCCCTTTCGCTGTGTTGTGTGACTGTCTCCTATGTGGCGGACTGGCCATCCAGTCACCCAGCTGTGTGCCTTTTGACTGCACTGTACCCTACCCACCAGTGTGTGTGACCGTGTGCACCCCAGCACCCAATTGTTTGGTGTCTTTAAATACATGCTAGAAAAATATTTCCATGTTGGGAGGAGAGATGGAAAAATCCCTTATTCAATACAAAGAAAAAAATATATATCTGTGTGTCACTGTGTTGTGTGACTCCATCTCCTACGTGGCATACTGGCCAGCCCATTATCTTGCTGTGTGCCCTTTGACTGCACTGCACCCTACCCAGTGAATGACTGTGAGCAGCCCAGCACCCATTTCTGTGGTATCTGGTAATACATGCCAGAGATATTTTTTCAGGGGACTTTGGGGGGAGAGAAAAATCCCTTAATAAAAATAAATAAATCTATGTGTTGCGTCTTGCATGACTCTGCCCCTACGTGGCGTACTGGCCATCATCCTGCTGTGTGCTCTTTGACTGCTGCACCATACCCAATATATCAGTCACACAAGATAATCTCTCTCTCCCCTTATACTGAAAAATGTTATTTCTCTTTCTCCTCAATTTCACGTGTATTTCACTATTATCTTCATTACTGGCAGCATAATTTAAAAAATAGGGTTCGAGTTCTAAAAAGTTCTAAAAAAGATTAGAACCGTAGAATCTTTCCAAAAGTTCTAGACTAGAACTAGAACCCAGAACTTCAGAGGGTTCTGACAACCCTACCAAGCATGCTGCTGCAGCACCAGCCCCCAAGCCTCAGCCAAAAAGAAAATGCTAACAATTATATCCTGGTCACTCACCCATTACCAGTGAGGGGGAAGGCAGGTCCATTACTTCCAGGAATGGATAAACATTACCACAGGCAAGTGGGCTCTGGAGGTAGTAGGCCAGGAGTTTTCCCTACAGCTCAAAAAATGTCCAAAACTGTAGAAACACAAACACTTTTCAGCACACTCTCCCACAGAGAGAATTCTGATGGAACTGGCAGTAAACAGACTGCTACAAGCAAAAGCAGTGGAAAAGTTGCCTGCCTCACAGTGGGGCAAGGGCCTGTTTTCAAGGTACTTCCTGACCAACAAGAAAAATGGGGAGTGGCGACCCATTTTAGATCTCAAACATCTGAACAAACACATAAAAAAGAGAGGCTCAAGATGGTCACACTGGGTACAGTGCTTTCATCCTTACAATCAGGGCATTGGCTAGGGTCACTGGATCCAAAAGATGCATACTTTCACATTCCAGACAGACCTACCATAGAAGGTACCTCAGGTTCAGGCTATGACACTGGCAGTGCCAGGTTGTAGCCCTTCCCTTCGGCCTCACTTCAGCACCAAGGGTCTTCACAAAGTGTTCAGTCCTGGTGGCAGCACACCTGAGAAGGCAAGGTGTGGTGGTTTCCCCTACCTGGATGACTAAGTAGTCTCAGGGAAAACAGAAGAAGAGACAGGGTGCTTTATTCAGAGAGTAAGAATCACCTTGGAAGAATCTGAGGTTCCTGATAAATCTTCAGAAGTCCCAAACAGAACCTGTTCAGGCACTGGACTTCACGGACACAGAATTGAATACCTTGCAGAGGAAAGCTTTCCTCCATCAGGGGAGGGTAGCATTTCTGATTGCCACAGCAAAATCCTGCATAATGGGTCAGCCAAGGCCTGCAGGGGATTTCCCACAAGCACTGGGCCATATGACAGCTTCCACAGCTGCAGTCCCATTGGCCAGGTTTCAGATGAGGGACATTCAGTACAATTTAAGGGACCACTGGTCTCAATGGTGGGACTCCCTCTCCAGACTAGTGCCAGTGACAAAGCATTTGTCAGGGCACTAGATTGGTGGAAGGAAGAAAGCAACCTCAGGAAGGGTATTATCTTCCTCCAGCAATCTCGAACAAGTGTCCTCACAACACATGCTTCACTCCTAGGGTGGGAGATGCACCTGCAGCACCTCACAGTAAGTAGCATCTGGAGCCCACACGAGAACCAGGAACACATCAGTCTCCTGGAACTCAGAGCAGCATTTCTGGCAATGCAAGCCTTCTCCTCCCAGCTACAAGGTCAATCTGTCTAGATTGGAACATTCAATACCACAACCATGTACTACATTAACAAACAGGGAGGTACAAGATTCTCAAGACTGTGCACAGAGGCAGTTATGATCTGTGACCTGGCTTACTCCCTAGATGCAAAGATCTCTGCAGTACACCTGCCAGGCAAGAGCAATGTCCTGGCAAACTCCCTAAGCAGAATCAGATAGGAAAACTTTGAATGGACCCTGAACCAACAGGATCTGACCACTGTTTTCAGAAAATGGAGCCCTCCAGAAATAGGCCTGTTTGCCTCCTGGGAGAACAATCAGCTTCAAATGTATTGCTGCAAGCCACTAGCCAAGGGCACAGTCCCAGAGGACACGTCAGCTCTGGACTGGACAGAAAGATTTCTGTATGCCTTCCCACCATTCCTACTAATACAGAAATTGCTCCTGAAGCTCAGGAGAGATTCTGCAACATAGATATCCCCAGACTGAGCCAGACAGGCCTGGCACTTACTGCTTCTTACCATGTCCAGCAAGAACCAAATCAGCCTGCCAGTGACTTACAATCTTCTGACCCTATCTCTGGGCAGAATTACATTCCCAGACCCAGGACTTTACATCTGTGGGCATGGTTTTTCATGAGCTACAGCACTCTGGATTGAATCTATCAGAGGAGGTCCTGAGGGTGCATAAAGTTTCCAGGAAACCAGCAACCAGGAATGCATACTGCTCTAAGTTGAAGAGATTCTCGCACTGGTACACTCCCAGAAAGATAATCCTAATGTAGGCAGGGTTGCCCACAGTTCTGGGCTACCTAGTGCACTTGCAGTCCTTAGGCCTGAGGCCATCAACACTAAAGGGTACGTCTAGCAGCAGTGTCGGCCTACACATCAGCAGGCAAGGGCAAGTCACTGGCCTCTCAACCGATTTTTCAAGGCTTTTTTAATTGTCTCAGTCACCTATACCCACTTGTGAGGGACCCAGTCCTCCACGGGACCTGAATGTCTGCCTTGCCCAGCTAATGGAGCCTCCCTTTGAGCTTATGCCTACTGCTGACCTAAAATATGTTACATGGAAAACCATTTATTTGATTACCATGAGATCTACTAGGAAGGTAAGTGAGCTGCAAGACCTCGGCACAGAATCAAACTACATAATATTCCACGTGGACGCAGCAGTCCTTAGAATCAATAGGAATTTCCTACCTAAGGTGGTATCAGAATGCCACCTGAACCCGTCAGTTTCCCTTCCTGTACTCTATCCTGAGTTCTCCTGCCCAGGTGAGCAAAAATGGCATAGCCTGGATCTGAAGCAAGTACTGGACATTTATCTGGACCAGGCAAAGGATGCCAGTTCTCAGACCACTCGACTTTTTATTACCTGTGGCGTGGAAGGCAAAGGTAAACCAGCAGAGGAGGACTATCTCTTGTTGGAAAGTCTCTTGCATACAGTTTTGTTATGAAAAAGCTGGAAAAATACCAACCAGAGGCCTAAGGACACATTCTGCAAGGGGTATCTCTGCCTCTGTGGCAGCTACAAGGAGCAACCCACTAACGGACATTTGCAGAGCTGTTACCCGGAAAACAATGCACACTTTCACAAAGCACTGTTGCCTGTACATACAGTCCCGAAGGGATGCTCTTTGGAACTGCAGTCTTGCAGAACCTTCTTCCTAAGTAGGTTCTGTACCCAGCCTCCCAAGGTACTGCTGCAGAGTGTGCACAAAGTGTAAACATTAAGTGAGGGATTCCTGGGGTTAAAAGTAAACATTACTGACCATAGTAATGTTGTTTCTTGTCAGGGATCCCTCACTGTTTGCACTCCCTAACTCTCCCTCCTCTTCCAAAACGTGAAAATTGGTTCACACAAGAATCAGTTCTTGTCATGGAAGTTGCTTGAGCATTCTTACTGCAGTTCCTCTACAATTGTAGAATGTGATCAGAATCAGAATTATGATGTCAGATGTAGGCATGCAACTACCTGTAGTAATAAGAAAATAGGGGTGAGAATTACAGAATAAAATATGAAATATAAGCTACTACTATGCCTGAATATTACATTTTTTCATAGTTGTCTCAACTGTGTCAGGAGATGTTTTTCGCTGTTCTTCAACATTTTCAATACGTGTGTCTTCAATTTCTTTGATGTTTTCAAAATCCTGTTTAAAAAAAAAAATTTCTGGTAGCCACTTAACTAATTTTGGTAGTTACCACTCCTTTAGCTAAGGAAACAAATCTGAGCCAATTGCCTAGAGTAGAGAGGAACACCATGCAGAGTTTGAACCTAGCTTCAAAATTCTACTATTTTGCATAGGTTCTATCTCTGGGACACCTCTCTGCATGGGGGAGAGATGCACAAAGTGTAAACATAGTAAGGGATCCCTGAGAAGGCACATTATTATTATTTATTTATTCATTTAGTTAGTTATTTTATCTAAATTTTGGTGACCGAGTAGGCCCACTGAGACCATTACAGTCCCTTTTTCAGGGTGACCCCGGGATTAATTACATACATGTAGCAAAAACATCAGGAACAGAATCAGAGCATATTGACCAGTACAGACATTACAATCAGATCACAAATTAGTGGTACAACAGGCAAGTTAATTACAATTGACAGCAACAAGAGAAGCAATACATAATACACAATTCAATCAGAATTTGGTAAAGGTCCTAATATGGGAACAGTAGTCTGCTAACGAGTCGGCAAAGCTGCATGAGCAGCTCTCCAGCAGAGTCATCAGAGTCTCTGCGGTAGCATAAGCAGAGGGCGCAGCTCCAGAAGGTGGATCTTAACACCCTTCTTAAAGCCCCCAAGGGAGATGCGCTCTTGCAGACTATTAGGGAGGTCATTCCAAAGGGGCAGTTGGTATGCAGCGAATATCCGGAGCCCTTGGGAAGTCCTGACCCTAGGGATATGGAGGAGCTGGCGATCAGAAGACCATAATGTTCTTCCAGTCATTTTGGCTGTTATTGTGCCAATAAGGCTGGGAGGAGCTTTATTTTGTTGGAGCTTAAAGGCAAGGCACAGAGATGGATACACTAATCTACCCTCGAAAGAAGGCCAATTTAGTGAACGTAGCACATTACAATGGTTCTCCAGCAGTGGTGCCCCTATAGCAAAGCATTCAACCCTGTGGTACAGGGTTCTCAGCCTTTGCATCTCTGAGCTTCTTACTGACTGTAGCAATGGGGACCCATATAACAGTGTGGGCAGGAGCGTACCAGTGGCTACCTTTAATTTAATTTATACTGAGTAATTTTTCTTATGCACTATACCACGGGCATTGTTGTTACTGGCAATACCATATGGAGGTTTCTAATGTTTGGGGGGAGTTTACAGGGTATTGTTGCCTGCTAAGCTAAAAGTATTACAGGGTGTAATTACAGTGGCACAGTCTGCCTGTCCTGAATGCCATGCTCCTGCTTCCAGGTATGCATCTGGTGTGCAAATGAGGCTGACAGTCCCCACAAAGTGACACGTGTACACAGATGCCTTGCATCATGAGCCAGTTCCCATGTGTGGCTCAGTGCTGGTGCAGGGTGCCAATCATATACCATTCATTACTTACCAACTAGCAGTTTGCCGGCACTACCGTGACACCACAGGTGATACATCCCCTGAATGCACTTCATTGGATTGAAGCTGTTGACATCAGGACCCCAAAGAAAGCCTGGCGACAGCCACATCATTGTTGCACTGCAATAGTTACATCACTACTGCAGCACAATTTGTTCAGAGCATGAATTTCCATGCAATATACAGACACTGTTATGGCTGCAAATGAACTGCTTTATTGTACTCAATGCTGGGTGGTGCATCGAGTCAGCTCCAACAGAACTGAGTTTTAACTTTTATTTTCTGGTGCTTAAAAACACTGTTGTTGCTAGAAAAACAAATTCTGGTCAGAGCCAATATGGCTGTGGAGAGCTTCTGGAATGCTTTTACGCATTATTTCTAATGAATCTGCACAATGCAGATCTGCTGAGAGTCAGTTTTAATGTGGTCTTCCTTTTACACATTTTTTACAAAGTATTTTTCTAGAATATGCCTGCTGATTGCTATATGTTTAGCCTGGATAGTTCACAGAAGAAATGGCATCTTATTTTCGGGTGGCGGAGCACTGGCAGTAGGATCCTGGAATGTGTCACACATGGGCAAGAGCTGTGTGCAGGTAATAACACCCAGTGGCCATACACCTCAGGCGCTCGCATGCTGATCCATCGTCCCAGTATCATTGCACTGCTCAGTGAGAGTGACAGCCGACACTGCACCCAATCACACAGGTCCCAGAACAGGCATGTTACAGCCGACCTCCCATTCATTTGTACAATTGGGGAACTATGGACACGCTGTCCATAGCCTGGAGTGTACACTGCAAATGGCATTGCAGTATACTGCACCCCATGGCACCCAGGATATGTCAGCAGTCTAGAGGGTGGCATGTTACACTGGGGAATGGAGGAGAGTGTGGACCTGCAGCAGTGTATGACAGCAGGAAGATACAGCATCAATGAGGCATGCATTGGAGGTAGGTCAATTCCCTCTTATGGTTTGCCAGGGACATACACACAGCTGCATACACTGGTGGGTTCACAGCTTGTGTAGTGCCCCAATGTACGGTACAGCCACTTGGATCATTCTGGAGTGCAGGTCCCCAGCCCGGGTCCAGTGCAGTCGGCGGCTAGCCATGGCAGGGTGTGGAGGGCAGTGCCAGTCTCTGCAACAGGTCGGGTATGGGGGAGTGGGGGGTGTACTTACCAAGGCAGTGAGTGGGGGTCCTTTGTTCTATAGATATGGACCGTGGTTTCCTCTGGGGTGATTGGGTCCAGGGGGGCCCTACATTATGGAGCTCTTTAGGGATGGAGTTGGATCAATCAGGGATGGGAGGGGGTACCTCTAGTCCACCAGGGCTGCCAGGCTGCTGGGTACCTGGGTGCACTTTTGCAGCCCGCCTGTGGGTGGCTGGCTGGGTTCGGCCAGCTATTCATGATCTAACTGTGGGCAGCGCTGCTCTGGACTGTGAGGGGCACATTCCCACTGACCATGCTGCAGAGTGGCATATGCATGGGACTGCCCCCTCGACTTGCATAGCATACTATTTGTGTGCACCCTGGCCCATTCTCTTGTGGCCAGTGCATACTGTATGTTTGAATATCATGCTGTTGCGCATTGCTGGAGTTGCATGACACATCTCCCTTTTCTGCCAGGATGCGCCACGCCTCTCCTTTGAATATGGGTGCCCTGGACTAGGCTACCCTGAAGAAATACATTATCAAAATGGTAAAATCATGATCCCACTGAAAACATGATATTGCATCTAATCTGGGACAGCCTGAGTAGACACAGTGCAAAAATGTGTAAAATGAAGATCCCTATGACAAGGAGATGTAGCATCTCCCTTGCGCTATCCAGGATACAAATATAGAATAAGAAATATTTAAAGGATTTCTACTCAGAACTGAACATCACTGTGTTCACTGACATAAACAGTTTCTTTATTGTTTTATAACATATTAGAATACAGTATTTATTTTGAATGTTGTGGCCATGAGCATGGTGAGTACAGTGTGTGTGTGTGTGTGTGTGTGTGTGCGTGTGTGTGTGTGTGTGTGTGTGTGTGTGTGTCCAGGATACAAAATATAGGATAAGAAATATTTAAAGGAAATCTACTCTAAACTGAACTTCACTGTGTTTACTGACATAAACAATCAGTTTCTTGTTTTATAACATATTAGAATACAGTATTTATTTTGAATGTTGTGGCCATGAGGATGGTGAGTACAGAGTGAATATGTGTGTGTGTGTGTGTGTGTGTGTGTGTGTGTGTTTGCTGTAGCTCAATATATTTTTTTCCCAAAAAGCATAGTAGAAAATGCCTGCGGATTGCTACATATCTAGTCTGGGTAGTTCACTGAAGACCTGGCATATTTATGAGACAGTGCTTATCTGATAGTGTCTTTAGAGGTTAAGTTAAAAAAAACAGTGTATATCATAGATTTGCTGGGAAAGGGATGACATTTATGAGGTATGAATCTTTCTTGAAAGACAATACATTCCCAAGTGAAACTAGTAGTAAGAAGCTGTTTAAATGCTAAGTATCTAAATGTGCAAGTTGTTGCATTCCTAAGGGGGTAAACAAATATCCAGTTTAATAGGCAACCAATATTTAACAAGCTGTTTCAGTTTCCTAATGGCATTTGATATGTAGCTTGGAGTTATGTTTTCAACATTCTTAACAGAAAGAAGGAAGTATTTTATTTCAGTTGGCATGGAAGGATACATTGAAAAGTCCAAAACATGTGTTCCACAATATTCCATTTTCCTGCTACAGATAGCAAGATGGCTGTAGGCTCTGCCCAAAGCCACAAAAATACATAGTTTAGGAGTGGTGTGACAGCTATCATTTAGTATAGTTAAGGATATTAAACAGGGCGATAGGCAGGTTTTTAGGTTTTATGTTTAGTATAGGGACCAAATGGGGTGTTTACTTGGTTGGTGTCCCTAAGTTTTTTAGGGCTACTGACAGACAGTTTACTTAAGGAGCTGACAGCTGGTGTCCTCGTCTCTAAGTTAAAGAAACAGACTGCTTAAACTGTGCAGTGGTGGTCTTGTAAGCACAAATCACACTTTTTTGAGCAACTGGTTTCTGACTTACAAACTCCTTTCCCTTGCTACCCCGTTTTCTCTGTGTAGTGAGCATTTCAGTTTCAGCCACTTCTGACTGTATTGTCAGAGAAAAGCCGGGGGTGGACAATGTAAGTCCATGGGGGACTGAGGTGGATGGAAGAGGAGGTGGAACTTGTGCTAGCTGCTCTCCTGACATCTGTATGCAACAGAGCCCAAGAGAGCTGAAAGATTCATGGAGGACAGGCTAATACTACTTTTGTTCTACCCCCATCAGACTGGTGTGAGAGAGAGGTTCTGTGGGAGGGAGCAGAACTGATTTCTATGAGTGGTCGCACTGTGAAAGAGGCAGCCACTATTCTGAGGCCTGGGCTGGTACCATGAGTAATTCTGCTTCCCTTGGTGCACCCTGCTATGGCCAGCAGTGAGAGAGCTGACTCCACATTTTCGGTGGTGGCTTGTTGGGTCTTGTCACAATCTATACCCAGCTCCTGGTGAGAATGCAGCTCAGGGAATTTGCTGGAAAAGCTGGATTAATAGGATTGTGAGGACTTTCCTCTTGCTGGCGGCCTGTGTGAGAGATGCTCTACCGGCCATTTTTCCCCATCCTCTTCAGGACTGCTATTGTTTGGAAGTTTCTGTAAGCTATCAACAACTATACAATTACGGTGCAGGCATTCCTTTTCTCTGGCTAGACCTTAAGATGTGTCAAGATAGGTTATTATGTAACGTAAACTATATCCCTAATTGTAACCAGGTAAACAGTATTCTGGACTGTATACAGAATTTAAAAACTTCTAGAAATTATGATATGAATACTTATTTTTGTAAAATTAGGAGTTGTAGATTCAATTTTCCTTTTGTGGATATACGTTTTCCCTTAATGGGATTGCTGAATTATTTTTGCTATAAATGTAAATAAATATTTCTCAGTTTGGTGGACTGTGAACGGCTATTTTTATTTACTGTATATAAACTGAGATGAAGTAATTGAAATAATTCTAATGATACTTATCGTGCTTCTTTGCCATGTTTTAATTACCGAACATCAGAATCTAATCTTAATAATATAATGGGTTAAAAGTAAAAGGAGATTATGTTTAATACTTTTTCTTAGAGGTTTCTGTCTGGATATATGTCCCATGATCCTGTTTCTTCCTTTCTTTCTAAATAAAATGTTATACAAATAAATAAATGGAAAAGAAATAAGTGAATTGTAAATGCATGTCATTCTCTACTGTGCAAAATACAGTGTATTCATGATTTTTTTTTCTAGAGCTATCAAAGAAACAAGCAGATTGCCAGCTCCTCGGTTATAATGTCAAACTTTGTATACTACTCTGGGAAAGAAATGATGTAACAAAAATAGCGGCAAACTATATAAGCTCCTGTTACCAACTTCACATGTGGCACAGATGTATTGCTCAAAGCCTACTGTTGTATGTTTATGTCTTAAGAATAGTTTGATGCATAAACGTTGGCAATACCTGTATATCTTGTCATGTCAATAAAGTTATTTTGAATCTGAGATGTGGAGACAGAGTGCGAGAGACAGAGAGAGAGACTACAGAGCAGAACTTGATCAAAGCATATCATATTACTTCTAGCCTTAGAGCGAAGGCATGTCAGTTAAAGGCCACGACTGGTTATTAGCAACAAAATGAACAAGGCAAATCAGGAAACCACCTTGTGACAAAATGTTTTCATCTAAGCAATATCAATTTCTAGATAATGAATAAGAAATTTCTAAAACCGAGTGGTGAGTCCAAAAAATAATATAATATAAATTAGGAAATCCAGATTGATATGCACAATAAATTGAAATGCTACAGGTCTTTCACTAAATAAAATTTCCACAATGGCTGGATACCTAATAAATATTAAACATGTAAAATGCAATAATATTGACAAAGTATAGAGTCTGAAGCTAGACATACAACTAAAGAGACAGAAAGCAGAATTGCAGACCAGAAGAAATCAGGCTATGCAACCTGTGCCGTCTGCAGAGACAGTGTTAGTTACAAGCAAAACCAACATCTGCTTGGGGGCACCAGCAAAGAAGGGGCACACTAAAGTAGAAAGTACTAGCCGAGATAAGCTTGAAATGCAAAAACTATCAAAATAAAAATGGACATTGTTGTTATCCCTCATGTTGTTCTAGAATGTGTACCACTTTTTGGATGTGGTTGGAGCAGAAGGGAGGAGAAGGGGGGTTGCAGAGGTAAAGTAATTCTGTTTGAGGCACAGTGAGATCTAAAACCATTCCTGACCATGTGGGGTTAGTTGAATATGAGATGCTTTTTCTGCTGAACTGTGCTGAATGCACAGGTCCCGGCGTCACTACAGTGATCACCATAGCACTGTAAAGGTTCTCCCAGACAGTGACTACATTTAACACATTGGGTGCTAGGAATAAGATGTGCATTACTCTGGGTGAAAATATGTAAACAGTAAAATTAGCTGATGAGTATCTAGCAAAATGTCTCAATATCCACTATTCTGAGGCAACACTTGACCCCTAACAGTATTCTGTTTGCTTGTTTAATATTTGATTTATTTTATGCATTTATTTAGTTTTTTGTTTACTGGGTAGGGTGTACTAGGCAGATAGTTGCCTATAGCAGAGAATTGTCAGAGAACACCAGGACAAGGAGCTGTTGTTGTGACTGGACTTCTCTACTGGGAGTAAAGAAGCAGAACTCTACTACTAGGACCTTCAATTTACTGGGACTTAAGAAGTAGAACTCTACTACTGGGACCTTCTATTTAGGGTACAAAACCAAAAATATAGTGTGTTTGTCTGAGTTGGCTGCAGTGAATTTTCTGAGCAGTTATCTAGGTGTTAATCTCAGGTGGCTGAAGGGGATTGTTATCTCTGCAATTTAACTAAGTATGAAAAGATCTGTTAAATAGGGGGAGTGGCTTAGCTAGAAGGAAGAAGAAGAAGAAGAAGAAGCCAGAAGGAGAAGGAAGGAAACATATTCAATTCAGTGCTTTAGAGTAACTGGTAATTGGTATTTTTCTTTTAAACTTAGATTGTAGGCTTGTAGTGACACTATACTTTCTTTCTTTGTTGTCTTTACTTATAATTGTTTTTTGGCTGTTGAAAATTTAAAACATAGTGGTGGTGTAATTCTGTGGTGTCTTTAATTGCTGTAAATTTTATCTTGGCTTGTCTGACTGTCCTGTAGCTGGGTGAAGGGTGTTAATTGTCTGGCCTCTGACCTCAGCTACGTGATAACTGGAGGTGGGGCTTAGTCACAGTTAAAGTAGCAAACAGAGGTTTATTTTCTCAGAAGAAGCCAGAAGGAGAAGGAAGGAAACATATTCAATTCAGTGCTTTAGAGTAACTGGTAATTGGTATTTTCTTTAAACTTAGAGTGTAGGCTTGTAGTGACACTATACTTTCTTTCTTTGTTGTCTTTACTTATAATTGTTTTTGGGCTGTTGAAAATTTAAACATAGTGGTGGTGTAATTCTGTGCTGTCTTTAATTGCTGCATTTCGCTCTCCTCCCCTTCCCCAACCTTAATTATATGCCTGATAAATCTGATTGATAGAGCTAAACAGGTATAGTAAGAGGTGTGAAGTAGGAGGGGCATAAGGGGGAAGAAGACCACCCTCAGCACGACAAGTGTTTTGACTCATTTATTTATTTATTGGTTTCTTTTTCCGAAAAAAAAAATATTCATATCTGAGGATCAGTTACAGGATTTTTAGTACTATAAATTAATAAAAAGAGAACTAAGAGAGCTTCAGTAGCAGACAAGTAGTGGAATTGCAGTATAATGTGGGGAGTGGTGCAATGCAGTGGCTGTGGGGCAGCCATATTCAGGCAGACCTTCTGGACACTGAGGTGCTGCCCTATCTGCATGCATCTCTCTGGACTGCGGGATGAGGTAGCCAGACTCAGAGCGGAAGTAAACTGGGTCAGGAGTACCATCACCCCTATCCAGGGACCACCCAGTCCAATGCAGCTGCCTCAAAGGATGCCGAGAACGAGGAGCACTTGGATGACAGTGGGCTCAGGGAGGGTTAGAGCAGTCAGGTAGAGGCACATCCCAGATCCTATTCCTCTCAAGAACTCATATGCCACACTGGCAAATGAGGACAACCAAATAGAGGTACCCAGAGAAGTGGAAGGAAAGGATGTGGAGGTTAGCCAAGGAGGTGACCTCAGTGGGGAAAGCAGTGGACCCCAGAGGAGGAGGAAGCGAATCCTGGTGGGTGACTCCATTGTAAGAGGGATCCAGCTAGGAACACAGGAGGGGGAGGACAGGGAGGTGAGGTGCCTACCAGGTGCCATGGCATGGAGGGATGGAAGGAAGATACTGGGGATCACTGGGAAGGCAAGATGGGAGGGTGAGTTGGATGTCATTATCCACCTAGGTACTAATGACTTGGCAAATGGGGAGCCAAAGGAAGTTCAGGAAGAGTTTAGGAAACTGGGGAGGGTCTCAAGTAGCTACTTCTGTCACTTTCTGGAAGTACTACCTGTGAGAGGCAAGGGAGAGCATAGGAGTGCATGCACCAGAACTTTAACTCATGGTTGAAGAACTGGTGCTGTGAGGAAGGGTTTGATTCATTGGTGACTGGAGACCCACCTGGAGGATGGAGGTTTGTTCAGCCTGACGGCCTGCATCCATCCTGGAGGGAATCCAAGCACTCAATGATAAGTTTAAATGCTACATTGACAAGCATTTAAATTAGCAAAGGGGGGGGCAGGTCAGCAAGGAGGGTACCCATTGCTCACCCCCCCACAGCTAGCAGTGGAACCAGTGAACCAGAGGAGTGGCTATCTCTGCAAAGCAGTGCAAAAAGATGGAGATTAGTGTCCAAAAGGTGGATAAGCAGAAAAGGGCAAAATTCAGCAGAAGGGCAGACAGCAAGGAGAACCAGGGATGAATGACAACCAAGGAAGGGCTGGAGAACGGTGAAGCAGTCTAGGGAGGTCAAATCATGGAAAGCCATGTGTGCAAATGCCAGGAGCCTTAGCAACAAGATGGAAGATCTGAGGCTGTCATGGTACAGTCAGACCTGGACATTGTGGCCATCACTGAAACCTGGTGTAATGATACCATGACTGGGAGATGGCCATACCTGGCTACAACATATTCAGAAGAGACAGAGCAGGCAGGAAGGGGAGGAGGAGTGGCACTGTATGTGAAAAATGACATAAGGGCCACACAGATCCAGGAGGAACAAAATGGGGGAGATACTGTGTTAAGCTGGAAAGGAAAATGGGGCCAGCCATCCGCACAGGTGTGGTCTATAGACCACCAGCCCAGGAGGAAGAAACAGATAGGAGTTGATGCTAGCCATCCAAAGGATGGCAGACAAGGGTGAGGTAGTACTGGTTGGAGACTTCAATATTCCAGACGTGGACTGGAGCATCCACAGCAGCATCAACTAGGAGCAGATTTATCCTGGACTCCTTCAGGGTGCCTTCCTCAACAACTGGTCATGGAACCAACCTGGCAGAAGGCATACTGGACCTTGTGCTCACAAACAGGGACAGTGTGATGGGGGTAACAGTGGGGGAGCACCTGGGTAACAGTGACCACCAGTCATTGTGGTTTGAAATCACAGAAAGAGCAGAACCAAACCATACAAAAACACGTATCCTGGATTTTAGGGGGGCAGACTTTGGGAAAATGGGGAGATACTTGAAAGAGGCATTAAGGGGAATGGGACAGGAATCAGGGGTTGAGGAACAGTGGGCAGTATTTAAAATGGGGATTATAAGAACAACAGAATTATGCATTAAGCAGGTTAGCAAGAGGAAAAGGAAGAGGAGACCATTATGGTTTCCAAAGAGGTAGCAAAAGAAAGTGAAAGCCAAAAAGATTGCATTCAGGCAATACAAAAGACACAGGCAGAGGGATAGGGAGAAGCACCTGGAGAAACAAAGGGGGGCAGGGAAGTCAGTAAGGGAAGCCAAAGCTCAGACAGAAGAACACATTGCAAAATCAGTGGGTAAAGGGGACAAAACCTTTTACAGGTACATAAGTGAAAAAAGAAGGACAAAGGGAGGGATAGTGAGACTGAAGGGGAGGATGGGAGCCAGCGTGGAGGATGACAACAGTAAAGCTGACATATTGAACAGGTATTTCTGCTCAGTCTTTACTAAGGAAGAGGGGGTAATGGGTCTGAAGGGAGTACAAGGGTGAGAATGGTGCAGAAATGGACACAAGTCCCTTTACACGAGAAAGGGTCCTGAAGGAACTGGAAATAATAAGAGTTGATAAAGCAATGGGGCCAGATGGGTGCACCCCAGGGTCCTTAAAGAACTAAGAGAGGTGGTGGCTGAACCTCTGGCTATCCTGTTTAGCCAATCACTGGAAACAGGGAGGTACCCAAAGACTGGAGACAGCAGATGTAGTCCCCTTATACAAAAGTGGGAACAAAGAGGAAGCAGGAACTACAGACCAGTCAGCCTCACCCGGTAGTGGAAAGATCATGGAAGCACTACTGAAGGAGAGATTGGTGGAACATCTGGCTGTCAATGGACCACAGGACCCAAGGCAGCATGGTTTCACTCAGGGGAGGCCTGTCAGACCAACCTCATTGAATTTTTGACTGGGTGACTAGGGAGGTGGATCAGGGGAGGGCAGTGGACATGGCCCATCTGGACTCTCAGCAAGGCCTTTGACACTGTGCCACATAGAAGACTATTACAAACTGGGGAATATGGGTGTGGGCAGGATAGTAGTGTGGTGGGTAGGTAACTGGCTGGGTGGCAGGACACAGAGGGTGGGGTAAATGGCTGTCACTCCACAGAGGGAAGAGTGACCAGTGGGGTACCACAGGGATCAGTGCTGGGACCGGTCTCTATCAACATCTTCATCAGTGACATTATGAGGATCTAGAAGGCAGAATTTCACTGTTCGCTGATGACACAAAGCTCTGTAACAGAGTAGACACACCAGAGGGTAGACAGAATGAGAAGGGACCTGCAGAAACTTGAAGAATGGTCAAGGGTTTGGCAGTTGAAATTCAATGCAAAGAAGTGCAAGATAATGCATATGGGGCACAAAACCCTGGCACAATATATCAGTTGGGGGTGAGGATATGGCATGACCAAGCAGGAAAGGGATCTTGGGGTTGTCATCCTGATGACCTCAAGGTAGGGAAACAGTGTGACAAGGCAGCAGGTAAAGCAAATAGGATGCTGGGATGTATAGGCAGGGGCATCACCAGCAGGAAAAGGAGGTCATAATTCCACTATACAAGACACTAGTGAGGCCCCACCTGGAGTACAGTGTACAGTTCTGGAGACCATACCTCTGAAGGACATAGACAGGGTAGAGAAGGTTCAGAGGAGGGCAACAAAGATGGTGCATGGATTGCATCACAAGTCCTATGAAGACAGGTTGAAGGAACTGAACATGTACTCCTGGAGGAGAGGAGGGAGAGAGGGATATGATGAGAGACATACAAGTATCTTACAGGGAGGAACAGGTGCAGGAAAACACTATTTTTAAGTGAAAAAGATGTTTCAGGACTAGAGGGCATGGAAGTTGGAGGGAGGACGATTCAGAGGAAACATGAGAAAGAATTCTTCACAGAACGGGTGGTGGACAAGTGGAACACCCTGCCAGAGGAAGTGGTGGGGCTGAAACAATCACAGGATTTAAGAATGCATAGGATAGACATAAAGATTCTGGGGTCAGGGTAAGAAATGACTTCTAGGAAAACAAACTGAACTTACAAGCTCAAATGGGCAGACTGGGTGGGCCATAGGCCCTTATCTGCCGACACTGTCTATGTATCTATGTAAGCCAGGCTAAAGCCAGATTTAAACACTGCCCTGGATAGCTTCTGCCAGAGAATTATCAGAGAACACCAGGACAAGGAGCTGCTGTTGTGACTGGACTTCTCTACTGGGACTATATTGCCCTCCTTCGCCCCCCAAAGTCAGTTCTACTTTTATAGGCACAGGATTAGACTGACAACAGGAACTTCCTGTTTGAGAGCAGGAAGTGAGTGATTACAGAGCCACCAAAGACTCACCATCCTAAAAGGACAAGAGTAGTTCTCCGTCCCCCCCCCCCCAGCTGCTGGAGGTCTTCCTCTAAGCAAGTAGGGGGACTACTGAGAAATATAGGATCTTCTTGTCTCAGAACAGGAAGATCAGGTGCTTAAAGGTCACAGAGGCAGTAACTAAGTAGGGAGAAAAAATAAATAAACAGAGGAAAGAGTAAGTATTCCAAACAACAGTGAAGGGGCCAGAAAAAAGACATGATGGGAGTGGTTTAGTGCAGTGGCTGTGGAGCAGCAGTCTTCCGGGAGACGTTCTGGAGGTTGCGGTGTTGTCCCATCTGCAGGCACCTCTCTGGGCTGAGGGAGGAAATTACTCATCACCAGGCTGAGGTGGCCAGGATTTGTTGGACCTCCTCTCCCATCCAGGGACCACCAGGGCCACTGCCATTGCCTAAGAGGTTGCCAAAAAAGAGGAGCAGTTGGACCACAGGGGGCTCAGGGAGGGTGAGGGTGGTGGAACAGAGGTGCATCCCTCCAGCTGTACCTCTCCACAATTCATATGCCATTCTGGCAGAGTGTGGTTCCTCTATGGAGGCACCCACAGTGGAGACCAAGGAGGATGCTGGGAACTCCACAAAGAAGCCACAGGAGGAGGGTGGCCTGGGACTCACAGGGAAGGAAACAACTCCTGGTGGGGGACTCCATTTTTAGGAAGGTAGAACTGGGGAGGAAGGGGAGAGGGAGGTAAGGTGCCTGCCTGGCGCCATGGCTTGGGGGGACAGGGAGCAAATCCTCAGGATCACCAGAGCAGATGCACAGGGGAGAGAGCTGGATATCGTTATCCACCTAGGAACAAATGACCTGACTAAAAAAGGGATCAGAGCAGTGCAGGAAGAGTTTGTGAAGTTGGGGAGGGGCCTTAGACAAGTAGCATGCATGGTAACCTTCTCGGAGGTGCTGCCTGTCTATGGTGTAGGTGAGGCTAGGGTGCTCCACACCATGGGATTCAATCAGTGATTGAAAAACTGGTGCAGAGCTCAGGGATTTGGCCGGTGATGCAGGCCAATACTGGAGTGATGGTCTGCATTTGTTCAGGAGGGGAACCAGGATCCTAGGTGATAGGTTTAAATGCTTCTTTGGCAAGCATTTAAACTAGCCAAGGGGGGAGGCACCAGAAAGGAGCAGGGAAATCCTAGCCCCCCCCAAAAAATCAGGGTAGTAAGTGAGGTAAACACCAAGTTAGAGATGTCAATAGGGAGAAGCGCAGGGGTAAATGGAGAAAGTGACAGATGTAATAAGGACGGGGATGGGGCAAAAAGGGGTAAGACCATCAGGAAATGGAGGGTAATGAGTACCAATGTTCGTAGTCTGGGCAACAAGCTCCCTGAACTGGTGGCCTTGATGGAAGAGGGATGCCTGAATATCATAGCAGTCACAGAAACATGGTACACAGAGAACCATGACTGGGATGTTAACATATCAGGGTACACAACCTACAGGAGAGACAGGCAGGGGAGAAGAGGGGGAGGAGTAGCTCTCTATGTAAGGGAAGGGATAAAAGCAACTGAACAAAAGAGTAAACAGGGAGGAGAGGAGGCACTGTGGGTCACCTAACAGACTGGAAATGGCACTACAATTCACACAGGGGTTGTATACAGACCCCCATGTCAGGGGAAGGGAATGGACACGGATATGATAGAAGGCATTCTTAGGATGGCAGAGAAAGGGGAGATACTGTTGATGGGAGACCTGAATATGCCAGATGTTAACTGGAGCACATTTGCTGCAGCCACATCCAAGAGCAGGGCCATTCTCAATGCCCTACAGGTGACATGCCTCAGACAGCTAGTTTTGGAACCCACTCGTGAGGGAGCAATCTTAGACCTCGTACTCTCAAATGGGGACAGTGAGAGGAACTCAGATCTAGAAGTGGGTAGCCACCTGGGAACGAGTGACCACCAAACAGTGTGGTTCACGATAACCTCAGCTACAGAGTCAAGCCATACAAAAGTGAGAGTACTGGACTTCAGAAGGGCTGATTTTGGCAAGATAGGAGAATGCCTTAGAAAAGCACTAGCAAATAGGCTAGAAGGAGGGGTGGAGTAACAATGGGGAAACATCAAAACTGCCATCACAGAGGCAACAAGCCTTTGTGTGAAGCAAATAAATCAAAATGAAAGAAAACGCCACTATGGTTCTCAAAAGAGGTGGCGGGGAAGGTCAGGGAGAAAAAGATAGCATTCAGGAAGTATAAGAAAACACAGAAGGAGCAGGACAGAGAGCTGTACCAGTTAAGGCAGAAAGAAGCAGAGAGGGAAGTCAGAATAGCAAAAGCCCAAACTGAGGAAAAGATAGCCAACTCAGTTAAGAAGGGGGATAAAACCTTTTATAAGTACATCAGGGAGCGTGGAAAGACAAAGGGAGGGACAGTGAGGCTGAATAGAATGGACAGTGTGTGGGCAGAGAGGGACAGTGAAAAAGCAGGGATACTGAACAAATATTTCTGCTCAGTATTCACAAAAGAGGAGGAGGAGGAGGTGCCTAATCCAATTAACAGACGCACTCTGGATAGGGGGGCTCAATCCCAGTCCTTTCATTGAAGAAAGGGTTCTGAAAGAACTCCTAAAACTGAAGGTGGACAAAGCAATGGGGCCTGATGAAATTCACCCCAGAATTCTAAAAGAATTAAGGGGAGAACTAGTGAAACCGCTGACTACCATTTTTAACAAATCATGGGAGGATGGTGTGGTACCTAAGGACTGGAGGAAGGCAGATGTGAGTCCCCTTCAAAAAAGTGGGAGCAGGACAGAGGCAGGAAACTACAGACCTGTCAGTTTGACCTCTGTGGTAGGGAAAGTGATGGAATCACTTCTGAAGGAAAGAACTGTTGAGTACCTAGAGGCTAGTGGGGCACAGGACCCAAGGCAGCATGGGTTCACAGCAGGAAGGTCATGTCAGACTAATCTAATTGAGTTCTTTGACTGGGTGACCAAAGTAATAGACCAGGGAGGGGCTGCGGACATGGCCTACCTAGACTTTAGCAAGGCATTTGACACAGTCCCACACAAAAGAATAACAGTCAAATTAACCAGCCTGGGAGTAGGTCCCAGGGTGGTAGCCTGGGTAAAACATTGGCTGGACAACAGGACACAGAAAGTAATTGTAAAT